>JBBPTI010000816.1:0-10380 GCA_038093995.1 Tylopilus aff. callainus
CTGTAGCCAAGAGTAAGATCTTCATTTCATACACCAATAGTATGAGGTGAGGATTAGTGGTTGTTAGGGAATATTGCCATTAGTGAAAAACATGCAAACATTCGGACAATTGTTTGAGCCACTGTAAATAGCCTCTCAATTGAGCCCCAGAATCCTCATTTGAGTTATTCTGGGTTTTTCCCTTAGTCCTCAGTTGATGCCTGGGTTCCCTCTAGCTCTTGTCATTACTCGCCTCTTTGCTGTCACACAGCTCACTAGCAGCCCTGCCTAAGGGTTGTTTCATTATAACTCGAATCCTTTTTGCTTTGCTGTCGCCGCCGCCACCCTGAAGCCTGTCACCAGTAGTGAGCCCCGCAGAGTCGTCGGCCATCATTACTGACAGCCCTCTGCCCCAGTGAACCCAGCCCAGATCTCCGTCCCGTGTCCTGAGTACATACTTGACATTGCCACCCTTGCCGCCAGTGCCCGCCTCTTTGTAGAGGAACACCCCCGCCTATTCGCCCAAGTTTTCGACCCCGCCTCCGCCGCTGCACAGAGAGAGAGAAGGTTAGTAGGGGAATATAGAGAAGTAAAGAAAGAAGAGGAGGAGGACTTAGTACTACCACCATCCCCTGCCTCTTCCCCTAAGTGTGAGTTGACCCCACCCGAATCCGTCGACCCGAATGACCTCAAGGGTCTGTACTGTGACCCGACCTCACCTGAGACCCGCTGCCACCTCAACAAAGAGTACCGTTGTTGGCAGGACAACCGTGCCCAGTACTTAGTTGAAGAAGCCCGCCTTGCCCATCGCGAGAGAATTGCTGCAGCCCGAGCTGCCTGCTGCACTGCCGCCGCCACCCTCGTCTGACCAGATAACGGTCTGGGACACCTACACCCTCACGCATCTTTGTGCCGCCCTTTTTACTTTTAGTCGAATCATAGTAGCCCCTGCTACTTTCTCACTCCACCATCTTTTCTTTGCCTACCTACATCTTTTGTTAGGTATTTTCCTTGCCCGACTTGTATGATTTTTCAGCTCCTGCTGATTACGATTACTTTTCTTGTTGTCTTTTTTGCCATCCTCATTACCTACTTTTTGCTTCGTCTTCTTTCTCTCGTCGCACGAGAGCTTACCCTGCTTCAGGTCCAGATAGCAGTCCGCGAAGGAGCCTACTCCTTCACTTTCAGATACAAGAGACAGGCGATTCACGCTGAAGAAGAACAGCCGCAACAGAATTACAGCTGGTAGTTATTGAATAAAGCCTTTTTCTCTCCCTAACCCCGAGTAACCAATATAGGACAACTGTTTACATGACTCCAATGGAAGGAGGACAAACGGAAGAAGCCAAGACTGATCAGCTGACCACAGATAACACTGGTTAGATCCACCCCATATCGAGCCACCAGGCACCCAGCCGTAATCAAAGAGTACCGAAGAAGAACCTGGGTGATCCAAGATGGAAAAAGAATTCAAATTCCTAAGACACACGTAGCCCGCCACTATGTTGGCATCCACACTCCAAATCCTCGCCAACCCGAACCTCACGCTGGAGGACAAGATTGCAGCCATTGCGTTAGAGTTTACTACCCTTACGAAACAGAACCAGCAACTTTATAACGGATGTGTTGAAGAACAGAATAAAACTGAGGCCCTCCTCAAAGATGTAGCCATGCTCGAGCAAACCGTAAGTAATCTCAACAGCACCGCTGCCACAGGAGGGAAAGCCGCCTGGAAAGTAGAAGTCTTCGCCGACCCCGGAGATTATGAGGGATCCATCGCCAAGTTTGAAGAATGGTGGGCCAAGATTAAAGCTTGGCTCCACACGAATCGGTCCACCATTCTCCCAAAAAGTTATGAGGCGGTTACTGCGGTCTTATCACAATTAAAAGGACCGAAGGCCAGGCCATTCGCCCAAACCCGGCTTCGCCGCGGACAAGGATACACATGGGATGAGCTGGTCCAGGAGATGGAAAGTCTATTCTGGTCAGTAAATCAGAAGGACTGGGCAGTCGCCCAATTAAAACAACTCCGGCAAGGCACGCTCCAGACTGACGACTTCCTAGTCCGCTGGGAAGCTTTGTACCAGATGGCCAAGATAGACGACAGCCACGCCATTTGTCTCCTGGAGCGGAATACGGCCCAGCATATCATCCTCCAGATATTCAAGGAGGGCGCCAGGAAGTCCACCCCAGCTGCCTATCTGCAGAATATCCACGACGTGGGATGCGCGATGGAGGCCCTCACGTTCATAAGGGGCCGCTCCTCACAGTATCAATCCCGCAGGGACCGAATGGAGGTAGATCGCTTTGAGGAAGTAGACGAAGAAGATGTCTTCGCCATAAAGGGAAGTCCCGGGAAGTGTTTCAACTGTAAAGGAACTGATCACCTGGCCCGAAACTGTAAGAAGCTGAAGAACCAATGTCCGGAATGCCACTTCCACAGAGGAGGACATCGCTTTAGCTGCAAAAGGAGAGTAGCCCGAAGGATCGTGTTGGCGCCCGATGAAGCCAGGGTAGCCCCGGTTGAAGAACAGGATTTTCCCAATGCCGAAAAGGAGCAGAAGGGAAAAGGCAGAGCCTAGAAGACAATCTGGGTGTCTCACGGGCTGATAAAAACAATCATTTCTTGGCAGAACTAACGAAACTTGTAGCCATGCTAACCACCCTAGTATCTAACGTAGCCAGTCTAGGGGGGTCTCCTAGCGAGCCCGGCAGGGACCAAGATACTAAACCTGTGCTTGATTCCCCTGTTCCCGCCAAACAAATCCCAGAAGGACCAAGAATGTACATGAGGGTAATACACAAAGGAAAGGAGATAAAACTGATCGTACAGATTAAACCCTCTTCCTCTGATAGGTATACTGATGTGGAAGCTCTGATCGACAGTGGGGCCAATCTAACCATCATCAGCCGAGATTTCGTACGGAAACATAACATCCCCACATGAACCGCGTGTAGAACGATCATCGTTCATAATGAGGACGGATCGGAAAACACCGGAGGAGAGATAACGGAAGAAGTGGAAGTCTACTGTGACCTTAATGGCCATAAGGAGTTGCTGCGGGCATACGTATCCAACATCGGCAAAAATGACCTCATCCTAGGGTATCCGTGGTTAAAAGAGCACAATCTGCGCATTAACTGGAAAACCAGCCAGGTACAATTCGCCGACTGCCCAGAAATGTGCAACTACGAAAGAACGACCAGGGCCGTTCATCAACAAGAGATAGGGGAGGCTTCCCATGCTGAAATGAGGAGTAGAAGGAAGGAGACCCGACCCGACTCAGAGAAAGAAGGACCCCTCTTGCTCGTCCCTGAATGCTACTACTGGTATAAGCGAGTGTTTTCGCAAAAGGAGTCAGAGCAGATGCCCCTCCGAAAACCCTGGGACCACGCCATCAATCTAAAGGACTCCTTTCGTCCCAAAAAGGGAAGGATCATTCCCTTAAGTCCGCAAGAACAAAAGGAGGTGGATGACTTCATGGAGGATCAGCTAAGGAAAGGTTACATCCGCCCCTCTAAGTCCGAGCAAACATTCCCCGTATTTTTCGTCCCAAAGAAGGATGATCACAAATGAATGGTGCAAAACTATCAGTACCTGAATGAACATACCGTCCACAACAACTACCCACTCCTGTTAATATCCCAGCTCGTTGACAGACTCAAAGGAGGTCAGATCTTCACTAAAATGGATCTCCGCTGGGGATATAATAACATACAGATCAAAGAAGGAGATGAATGGAAGGCCGCCTTCGTTTGTCACAGGGGGGCCTATGAATCCACGGTAATGTTCTTCGGCCTCTGTAACTCCCCTGCCACCTTTCAGACAATGATGAATGATCTATTCTCAGACATGCCGGACGTGGTCGTATACATTGACAACCTACTAATATTCTCGAAGGACGCAGATCGGGAGGCGCATGAACAACGGGTGAAGGAGGTTCTGGAGAGGCTAGAGAAGAACGATCTCTTCGTAAAACCGGAAAAGTGCGCATTTTCAGTAACCATAGTGGAATTCCTCGGGATGGTCATCGGACCAGCCGGGATTGCCATGGACGAAGGGAAGGTAAAAGCAGTGGTTGACTGGCCGACCCCAACCACGCTCCGACAAATGTGTGCCTTCCTCGGACTTGCTAATTTCTACAGGCAATTCATTAAAGATTATGTGAAAGTAGCTCGACCCCTGCACAACCTCACCAAGAAGAATGTGAGCTTCGAATGGATCCTGGAGTGCAAAAAGGCTTTTGTGCGGTTGAAGGGCCACTTCACCACAGCACCAGTGCTCATGTACCCAGATAATGACTGCCAGTATCACTTGGAGAGTGACGTGAGCAATTGTGCAGTAGGAGCTGTGCTTTCGATCCAGAAGGGAGACCAGTGGCACCCCGTGGCGTTCTCTTCTCACTCCATGACCCTGGAACAGCAAAATTACCCAATCACCGACAAAGAGATGTTAAGCGTAATCTCCGCACTAGAAACTTGGAGGCACTACCTGGAAGGAACCACCCACGAGTTCAAAATCTGGAACGATCATCAGAATCTCACGTGGTTCATGATGTGCCAGGATCTCAACAGGCGGCAGGCCCAATGGGCTCAATACCTCTCTCGATTCAATTTCAAATGGTGCCATAAGGCCGGTAGCTTGATGACAAAGGCAGATGCGCTTTCGCAGAGGTCGGATCTGACGGCAGAGGGAGAGCAGGATAACAAAGGGGTGTTGATGATCCCTCCAGAGCAAATAAGGCAGATAGATGAAAGGAATGAAGTGACTGAGGTAAAGACCCCTGGCAATGAATTAACCGATGAGATTTCCCACAGAACCACGTGACTCCCTGAAGTCACCCTCAAGAAGTTGATGGCACAGGGGTATAAGATTAAAGATCGAGTACTCAAGAAAGGAGGTCGGATCTACATACCGCCTGACCTCCACATTCGGATCACCACCCTTCATCATGATAACACTGTCTGCGGCTACCCCGGCATTCACTGAACCCTCGAATTACTCACCCGTTCCTACAGCTGGCCCAGAATGAGGAAGGATGTTGAAGAATATGTGAAAGGATGCACAAGGTGCGCCTAGGCAAAGGCCACCAATCAGCTGCCAAAAGGGGAGTTGCAACCCCTGCTGGTGCCTGATAGGCCCTGGGAAGACATCTCCGCGGATTTCATAATGGACCTGCCACTTGCCAGACAGTATGACACCATCCTAACGGTAGTTGATCGGTTCTCGAAGGAGGTAGAGTTGGTGCCATGCCGAAAAACCTGCACCGCATCAGATTTAGCAGACCTATACTTATCCCACGTGTGGAAGTACCACGGCCTTCTCCGATCTATCGTATTGGATCGCGGTCCGCAGTTTGCTGCATTCCTAATGACCTTACTATGCACCCAACTAGGGATAACAGTAAAGAAGTCCACCGCACACCACCCCTAAACAGATGGACAAACGGAGGGACTGAATAGAGAAGTGGGTTCTTACCTTCATATGTACTGTGCTGAACGACAGGATGACTGGGCTCGCTGGTTGCCCCTGGCCCAATTCTCCCTGAACGCGAAGCAATCCTCTGCTTCAAAGTTCTCCCCTTTTCAGGTCACATATACATACCAGCCCCGGATGGGTGTGGAACCTAGGGATACCAAATCTCCTGCTGCCTCCAAGGTGGCGCGCGACTATCAGGCGGTTTTAGAACAGACAAAGATGCATCTCGAAGTGGCCCATGAACAGATGACGGAAACCGGAAATAAACATCGCAGTCCGGCGGAACCCTACGCTCCCGGAGATAAGGTGTGGTTAGCCACTGACAACCTAACACTTCCTTTCCCTTGCTGAAAGCTCATGGACCGCTGGGTGGGACCCTTCCCCGTTCTCACCATGAAGGGCCCTAACGCGGTTCACCTCCGTCTTCCCTCATACATCCAGATTCACCCGGTGGTCAATATCTCTTGCACAAAACCCTACTCTGCTCCACTTCCGTCCCAACTGGATCTGCAACCCGG
Source organism: Tylopilus aff. callainus (assembly GCA_038093995.1). Taxonomy (NCBI): domain Eukaryota; kingdom Fungi; phylum Basidiomycota; class Agaricomycetes; order Boletales; family Boletaceae; genus Tylopilus; species Tylopilus aff. callainus. Next base: position 5,977 of record JBBPTI010000816.1, read on the forward strand.
TCCTGCGCTTATCACTGACAACCGCGATGCCGAATACGAGGTTGACTTCATCATTGACTCTCGCTCTTGCGGCTGGGGGATCCAATATCTCGTCCATTGGAAGGACTATTCTGTAACAGATCATACCTGGGAACTGGCTTCAAACCTGACCCATTGCCCCGACGCTCTATGCGACTTCCATCGTTCTCATCCCGCCGCTCCGCGTCCCGTCTCTCATTCAACCTTCTCCACCATCTTCGCTTGCCCTCTCCCCTTTGCTGCCCTGGAGGTTCAGCTTTAGCAGGGGGGTAGTGTTATGACCCCACTTGCGCCCCTATGTATCCCCCTCTTTTTCGCCCCTATTCTGGTACACGGCACTTGCCCTAGACCTCGCTTACTGACAGCATTCACACGCCACACAATGGCAGCACAAAGCTGTGTTTATCTTAGTAAGCAGTCCAGCCCTCTTTGCACAGCCTGATGACATCACTATCGCGCCACACCGCGATATTATCACGCCATCTCGCATCACCGGCACCCGGGCTGCGCAAACCAGTGCAGTGACTCCCCATGACTCGTTCACAGCCAGTGGCATAAACCCCTCGTTCCCACATCTACCCTAAAGCAGCCATATGTAGTAATAGGAGTACAACATGTACAAACACTTTGTAACCATATAAATAGCCTCTCAATTGAGCCCCAGAATCCTCATTCAAGTTATTCTGGGTTTTCCCCTTAGTCTTCAGTCAACGCCTGGGTTCCCTCTAGCTCTTGTCATTACTCACCTCTTTGCTGTCATACAGCTCACTAGCAGCCCCACCTAAGGGTTGTTTCAGATACTGATACTGCCTGCAGCCCTTAGGCAATCTGCAGTTGCAATTGCGCCATCTCACGCCATCTGCTCCCACCCCAATAGTGATACCCGCGCATCGCACACCATAGTATGCCTTTCGTTCCCACTCCAATGGCATTAACCATGCCATTACACCATCACACACCTTCATTTCTCACTCCAGTAGCGTTTAGTCCACAGCATTGCCTCCCTCGCACAGACCAGGCCAGTTTCTGTCTTGCACCTCCGCATTTAGTATTCTCACCTGCCCTCACTTACTTTAGGCTCCACCTGAATCCATTCTGTAGTAGTATATAAGACCGCCTGTATTATATTGGAGCCCCAATCAATTCTTCTTGGGTCTTCCCTCACAAGGCACCCACTTTACTAGAAGATTGGTCCACTTGTCTGTTCCACTTCGCTTCGCTACTCTCCACCCCATATGCCTCCTAGTGCCTTGCACCCAAGGTCGTTTCAGTTAGGGCCAGCCAGGTTACTAAGTATGGAAATGCAAGACAGAAACTGGCCTGGTCCATGCAAGAGGGGCTGTACTGAGGGATAATGGCTATTGGTGTGGGATGAGGTGACAAGTAATGGCACAATAGTGGAAGTTCTGTGATTGGAGGAAAAAGAAAATAAGGGAATCATACAATATGCAGGGGTAATGCCATTGGCATGGAATCCTGGTGTGTGAGTATGGCGAGTGATAATGCCATCTGCAGTTGCTGTGGTGTCAGCTGCTTAGGTAAAAGAGGCTTTGTGCTACCTTGGTCAGGTGTCCTAATGCTGTAAGCAGTTGCTGAGGTGGCATGGGAGCAAGGGCAGATGTTACTGAGTTGCAGCAATGTGGCATGGGAGGATAGAGTGGGTGGAGCTGAGGTGCGCCTCTACAGTGTGGGTACCTATGCCTAAAGAAGGGAGTGTAGGAAAGAAAAGAGCAAAAGTGTAGTGCTAGAGGCATGAAGCGTAACACATTGGTCCAGCCCCTTACACAGCTGTATAATGTTTTCATCACCTCATATTGCACCATTATGGTGCAATCACTTGTTATTGGTGCCTGGCTGTGCAAGACAGTGCCATGATATTCCATGACTTGTTCCCAGCCAGTGGTGTAAGTTCCTCACTCCCATGTCCCCCCTAAAGTGGTACCATATGTAGTAATACCATATAAATATGCACAAACCCTGTAAACATATATAAGGTTGGCAATCCAGCCCCAAGATCCTCATTCAAGTTATCTTGGGTTTTCCCCTTAGTCCTCAGTTGATGCCTGGACCCCCACTAGCTCCTGTCACCACCATTCCCATTCACTTAGCCTCACTACTCACTGCCCTTTACTAAGGGTTGTTTCAGCTAAACCCAGCCTTGGTTGCCATGCAAGCCAGCTGTTTTGTAACTGCTGGTGCAGGCCCTAGCAGATTGTGAGTTTGTGCTGCTATCATCACAAGACCACTTATCTTTAGCAGTGGCCTGTGATGCTCCTGCTTCCATGGCCACCTTCTTCCATGGAGCCACCCATCCAGCACTCAGGTTGCACTTGATCTGGTGATTGTAGCACTGCTTGCAAGCAGAACCTGGGCCTGGCACACACTGCTTGTCTGCATTGGTGGCCTGGCATTGCATGCAGACCTTGTCAGTCCACCACCTTACCTGTGGTGCATCTGAGGACTTGAGCCTCTTTGTGGCCATGTCCTCATTGCCATCATTGCATGTCCTCTAGACAATTGTTAGCAGCACACAAGTAGACTCCCAAATCACTTACCTTCATGGACAGCATCTCAGACACTGTAACAGATGGCATAACTCACCCTGCAGCATTCACTGTAAACATTTGCAGTGCTGGAATGTCATCCTGCATAGCATTCTCCTCATTCTCTATGGTGACAGGCTCTTTGACAGGACCAGAGACCACTTCATCTTGTCATATATCAGCTGCCTTTGGAACTGGGGGCCTGCAAACCAACCAGGCACAGAAAAAACCATCAGCCTTATCAAGTTGTATGTTGACATCATTAGGCAGCAACATGTCAAGCCCAAAGTTCACTACTGCCTCAGTCACAGCATTCCAGGCATACTAGCAATGGTTTTATCAGTATCCAGGCTCCACAGCTTTTTAGACTCACTATCTTCACCCCAAATCACCTCACCCAGTCATTCTGCTCCTCCCATAGCCCCTTACTGTCTCCCAGCCATATCATCACCTCAGTGTTGAGTACCTCAGTGGCCTCACAAAAGGTGCCTTGCAGCTTCATCCAATGTGCTGTGCCAGTGTTCACAAGTTGGTGGTTTCATTCAAATCTGCTGGACATAGTGGGGTGGTGTTAAGGAATGAGGTTAGACAAAGAATAAGGGAGCTGACAGTGGACTTGTAGTCACAATGTGACCACTGTTTCAAACTCTGCATCAATGTGTATCACATGACCTGACTAGGGACAGTCAGTTGCTAAGTCCCCTGCAAATGTAAAAAGTGGTACATCTTTACAGTGGTATCCTTACATCTCACATCCTTTTGTATGGTCTCTATGCCCCTTTTGTTTCTACCTTTATTCCCCCCCATATCTTATACAGTAGAACCAGTCAACCAGACACAAGTCTGTCAATAAGTCTGAAAAACTGTCAGTTTCATTTCATTTCATATGATTTTCTCTTGACTAGTTTATTCTTGTTTCTTCTTTAGACACAGGTTTCTACAGTCATACCTAAGTCTCAGGCATTCCCAGACTATAAAGCAATGTCATAGGAACTTGGAATGGAGCTCTCATTTTAGCTCTCACCACATTGTTTACTATTCACCAACCATTCACCACACCACTACTGCTCACTGTTTATGACCACCTCATCTCCTATCACCACCCCTGATCACTAATGCTCTACAAAACTGTCAGACTTGCACTTCTCACTGGTCAACTACTCAAGGACTTCTCTGCTCTATTCCCTGTGTGTTATGCTCATGGCTACACTACATACCATTCTTTTTCCTACACTCCCTTATATAGGTATTCATACTCATGCCACTGCGCCATGACTCAGTCCTAACCAAACTCTGTTCACACACCAGCTATTGGGTATCCACAGCATTCTGGGCACTGGACCATGGTAGAGTAAAGACCCAATTACCTGGATACTCACACCACTGCAGCTATTCACAATCCACAGCAGGGATTGCACCATAGCATGCCTTCCACAGGATCCCACTTGGCTGGCCAATAGCACTATTTGTGCATATTGTACAATTCCTGATTATCATTTATGGGCCAATGGTGAAACCACCACTGATATGCCATAACATGCCATTCATTCCCACTCCAGTAGCATTTAACCTGCAGTATAGCCTCCCTTGCATGGACCAGGCCAGTTTCTGTCTTGCACTTCCATATTTAGTATTCATGCTTGCCCATAAGCACTTTAGGCTCCACTCAAATCTCTTCTGTAGTAGTATATAAGACTGCCTGTATTATATTGGAGTCCCAATCAATTCTTCTTGGGTCTTCCCTCACAAGGCACCCAGTTTATAGGAAGATTGGTCCACTTGTCTGTTTTGCTTCACTTTACTAGCCTCTACCGCTATACATCTCCTAGTGCCTTGCACCTGA
>JBBPTI010000817.1:0-10372 GCA_038093995.1 Tylopilus aff. callainus
TAGTCTGACCAGACTGTTCTAGTAGGCAATGAATTGACTGAAAAAGATGGGAAGCAATGAAAATAGGGTAAGGAAGTGATATATAACCATAGAGACACACCAATCTCTACACTGGTGATAAGATGGTAGGAAGGCTGTGAGGACTATGTAGGTAGGGACACCTAAGAGTCCAGGCCTTCAGTACTGTAGAATTAGTGGTGGGAATGGTATGTTTGTCCCAAAAGAGACTCTAAGGAAAGGGAAAGGTTCCAGAAGAAGTCTGAGTGATGGCACTCAGCAGTATGAGAAAGTCTGGTCGCAGATCGTGTGCAAGTCCAAGAGTCCAAGAGATTTCGAAGCTTTTGGGTTGCAGGGGAAACGGTTCAAGCTCAGTGGACAGTTCACTGAGGTTGTTTAGAGAAGTTGAAAACGGTGTTGGTGACAGTGATGGTGATTCGTGAGTCAAAAGGGAGCTGTCCTTCCCATTCTGTACAACAGCATTATAGTCCGAGTATGCTTGGACTCTAGCAACGTCTAGGTAACACTAACCGATGGCACAAGACTAAATATGGGTATTGAAACACTATATCAAACTGTCAAGATAAATCAGAAAAAAGAGGACTGTCCTGTAGACAGTGTGACATCTATACTGAGTCTGTCACACGTGATTGGGCCTGGTCTAAGTAGGCTTGAAAGGAGAATAAAGTCCCCACCGTCCGCAGATGGCACATTGCAAGGAAGGACGACGGGTGTGAATAAAGGGGTAAAGTGATCGATGGATAAGATAAAGGGAAACATACAAGGGTGGAAGGAGAGACCACAGTAGTCCGATATAGTCCGAGGCCTCATCGACCCAGACTGTGCTGCAGACTGTGGTTAGTACGGATGGAGTAGTGAGAACATGGTGGGGAAGATGGTAAGATGGTAGGGGGCAGTATAACTGCGACAGGAGGGGTCTTATGCCTACAGAGACAGGCTGGTCTCTACATCCGTGGGAGACTTAGATACTGACTGTCCCCAGTCAGTCGCGGGTGGATGCTGACTCATCAAATGAGTGGAGTCTGAACACGAGTGAGAGTGGTTGAAGACACGTAGACCATGTCGGTCTGTCTTTCTTAACTTTTATCCTCATCGTCCCTCAGACATATCTCTCGATGCCCTCCTTCCAAGGCTGATTTGACCGCCACCGGGACCAAAATGACATGGGTGCGGCCGTCTGTCAGACCCTCAAGGAGCGATGCAAGGTGGCCGTAGAGAAGCTTGATGTGTTGGCGCGATGCATGCCTGACGACAAAGAGGAGTTGTGAGAGGAGATGCAGGATTGGGTGGGTCGATTCAACATGGTTATGGTAAGTTCCTCTGGATCCTCTGAGGCGAAATGAGCTAACATAGATGCACTTTCAGGCAGAATGGTCGTCGGCGCAAGAGGAGGCCAACAAACTCCTGATCAATACAGAGCCGGACGAAGAAGACACAGCGAGGATTGTGGAGGCAGAGCAGACATGGGAGAGCTGGATGACCCGGTGGGAGTGGGAGAGGGTTGTAGCAGAGCAGCAGTCAGGATGGGTTGCCGAGGAAGCACTGACAGCAACTCAAGAGTCTGCCATGGAGGCTGAAGAGGTGGTGGAGGTGGTAGTGCACAAGGCTGAGAAGGTGGGCGAGGGGTCCAAGGCGATGTCAGAGGTCTTGCCAGGGGTTAAGGTGTGTGGTCCGACGTCGCCCAGGTTCCTCTACTGACTCAGACTTAGCGGGTGTGGCAGGACGACGACAATGCAAGTGGGGAGCTCAGTATGCGCAAGAAGAGACCGGTGCTGACCCTTGGGATGAAGGAGCAGGCGTGGGTTCCCCGGCCTGTGGACTGGACCTGTGACAGGTGCCAAGAGGTCGGGGAGACCTGTTTTGAGGGTGCCAGCGCTGCCTGTCAGCAGTGCTGGGCAAAGAAGGTCGGTTGCTTGGTTGTGGGGGGTCGGAGTGCACCAAGGAAGCAGGGCAGCGTGATGGTAGTGGTGCCGCCTGCCCGTCGTAAGTTGCCTGTTTTCTCATCAGTGCATTCTAACAGTTTGTTCTAGCCAAACACCCTGTGAGGGTGATGTGAATGACAGAAAGGGGTAGGGGGGCCACTGCCCTGCTGGCCGCCTCGTCGGACAATGAGGAGGTGGACAGTGACGAAGAGGACGAGGTGGAGATCGTCGAGGCATCAACGAGCAAGGCAAAGGGGAAGGGGCGAGCACGGAGAAGAGTAAGGGAGTGGCCCTGATGAAGAAGGCTGAAAGTCGATATGCGCCAGACCGACTGCACGGTCCCTTCACCTGGTGAGTTGATCTGGTCCGAGCCCGGCTTGTGCAAGTCCGTGGCGCTATCAAGGCGCTTGAAGTCGAGCACGAGGGCCTCCTCCACGAACTCTCGGAGATTGTGGAGGAGCTGGACAAGGAGAGTCTGTAAGGTACCTGTCTGTGCCTCCCCTCTGTACATAGCTTTGTAATGTAAAAGTCTGTTCTTGCTTTTGAATGGGGTAAGAGTAAGGTAAAGAGCAATGAGGGAAAGAGGCAGTTAGGTGAACAAAACGGCGAGAGAAGGGTAGTACGGACTATCACCCAATTTGGCTTCATCGGTCTGCTATTAACATCTTTCGCTGCCGAGGTTACCTCGGTCTTCTTTGGTCTAAGGTTGGTCTATGATATATATAAAGTGCGTGGTGTCTTAGCATGCATTAGAAGAATAAGTGGGTGTTATTTATAGAGGTTTGAGAGACATGAGAGAAAGGAAAAGAGACAGAATTACTGTCCTTGTTAATTTGTTTGGTGTTGAATGTGTGATATAGTATGGTATGTAAGAAGACTGTTTTTGGGTTTTTAGTGTATGTGAGTGGGGTTGAATAAGGACACCGGTCTAATCCCAGGGTAAGATAGAGAGGGGAAACTAGTCCGACAGTGTGTCAGGACCCTTTTAACCAGGCAAGTCTGGTTCTTCGTCATCAAGCTCTTCAATGTCTTCTCCTGCTATCTTGTCCAGATCTTCGTCATCTAGATCTGTGAGTTTGGTGACCAGGACATTAGTTTGGAACCAAGGATAATAGGAGATTAAACGGAATGCTGCATAGCACAGCTTGGAAACTGCACCATCCAACTTGGCCAGGATATACGATCCTCCAGTAGTCCGATGTAAGACCACCATTGGACCGAGGTACCTTGGCTTCATCTTTCGGTTTAGTTCCTTTTTGACGTGTGTGTTTCAGACTAAAACAAGACTTCCACGACGGAAATCAAAGTCCTTTATCCTATTCTTGAAAGTGGCCTCAAAATGCTTGACAGAGTCAAAGCGCACCTTGAGGACTCGCTCGCAGATTGATTCCAAGTCCTCCTGATGCTTTTGGAGCTGTCAGGCTCTCCAGGTGATCAGGCCAGACGAGGATAGTGGGTTGGTATCTGGTGGGGGAATGAGGAAAGTAGCCTCGGAGATATCAAAAGGAAATAGTGGCTCTACACCGTGAACCATGAAGTAAGGGGACAAACTGGTTGAGCGGTGTATGGTGATGCACTCGGCCCAAAAGACCGAGTGAGCGACAGAATACCAGCGGGACTCCCCCCCCTGGGAACTTTTGATGATGGCCTCCCGGACATCGTAGTGATGCCACTCGACCAAGCCATTAGCCTGGGAGTTGTAGGGGGAGATTTGAACGTGTCAGACTTGGTAGCGGTCAGCAAGGACATCTAGAGCTTGGACAAAAGCAGGCCTGTTGTCAGTGATGATTTTGGAAAGAGGACCCCACCGGCATAAGAGTTCCTCAAAGATGAATGCGGCTATGGACATGGTGTTTTCAGAACACAACATGCACCATTCTGGATAGGAGGTCAGCGCGCATCAGGCTTGGACAATATACCGATAACCACCAGAGTGGGGCATCAGCATTGTGTCGATATGGACTTTTCGGAACAGTCCGCTAATCATGGGCACTGTCGGGGGGATATGGAAGCGTTGGGTCTGGCGGATCTGGCATTCGTGACAAGTACAAATGAACCATTTCACATCGTCGACCAACATAGGCCATCAGAACCATAGTAGGAGGTGTGTCCGGACCATAAAGACACCTTTATGTCCTAAGCTGTCATGGGCTTCCTTGATTAGCCAGTAGCATCGGTCCTCTGGAGCTACTAGCTGGTGTCGACCATGCGGCTCACGTCGCCATAGAGAGCCATGGAGGAGGAAGAACTTCGTCACCGAATTGATGAAGCTCTGAAATTCTGCATTGGAAAGGTTAGTAGGACGCTCTCTAGAATCGAGAAAGCTGCGGATCAAGTGGATCTGAGCCTCCTTGATCAGTGCCTTTGGGGACCGAGGAATAGTAGGAGAGTCTGGAGAAGCACCCTGCTTGGAGATGGAAGAAGAGAAAACGGACACATATGTAGGAGGGTTTAAGGGTGCAGAAGGGGAGTTCGAAGGTGGGAGTGGGGCTGCACAGTATAGTGAGGTATAGTCCGAGAAAGAAGACACATCTGTGGTGAACGGAAGCGTCCTATCGTTCAATAAGGTAATGGAGAAAGAATAAGAGTTGTCGAGCCATTCCTCGATGTCATCTACCTCAGGTGGATCATCATCAGCATGAGGACATCGCAACAGACCATCGGGTCCGGCATGCCTTTTGGCGGGTACATGACAAAGCTGAAAATGGAAAAGGAGAATACCGGCAATCCATCAGTTGATGGTTGCATTCGGTTATAAGTCCGGGTTGTTGATCATACCCTGGACGTACTTCGTGTCAACCTCGACAACAAGATTAGTTACTCCAAATATAAAAATGCAAACCAAGCGCAAGGCTCGGAACAGTCCGTATAGCTCAAGCTTCGCCTGAGAGTAGTGGCTCTCAGTGGGTGTAAGGCTGATAGAACAGAAGCAGTTCGGATAGTGTTTGCCATCCTCACCCTCCTGTGAAAGGATGAATCCAACTGCAATGAACGAAGTGTCCACAGCAAGGACAACCTCGTGGCCGGACTCGTAGTCCAGCCTTCATAGCGCAGGTGACTTAACAATCTTGTCCTTTAGACGAGTCATAGCTTCGCACTGGGAGTCACCCCATTCAAAGGGCACACACTTGCGGGTTAGGTTAACAAGCGGACAAGCTATGGCAGCAAAATTGTGAATGAAGATTTGGACTACTCCGCAGGTCCTGAGGAACCCACGGACTTGTGTCAAGGTCTCACATTCGGACCAATCGCGGATCTTCTGCACCTTTAATTCATGGGGAACATGGCCTTTGAAGGTGCACTTGTGTCCGACTATAGTGGCGTCAGGGGCGGCAAGGACAAACTTCTTAGCGGATACCGTTGTGCCAACGTTCTGCAGGCACTGTAGGATTCTGTGAACGATGGTTAGGTGGTTCCAGATAAAAGTCTGAATGCCTGGATTTGCCAAGATGGTTTCATATGTACTATCCGGTCGTTGGTGTCAGGTGCTCTCAGTCTTGATGGGGAGGTCATCAATAAACGACATAGTGTGGTGTGGGATCTTGTCTTTCAGGATAAATGCCATATCTGCCTGGTAAATCTGGACAGCATTAGTATGACCCATTGGGAGAGTGGTGAGACGATGAGGTCCGAGTGGACTGTTGAACGTAGTCATGTCCCTGGATTCGACATGCAGCGGATGCTGGTTGTAGCCCGCAAACAGATCCATCATTCTGTAAACGGCATACCTGCTGAACGATTCAGTGAGGTGCTCCACAAATGGGGGGACTGAGGAGTTACGGATGGTAACTGCATTGAGGGGTTGGAGGTCGTGGACGAGGCAGAGGGTTTTGCCGTCCTGCTTGAGTACACAGAACCAGCAGGAGCGATAGGTGGTGGCGGAAGGTTCATAGACACCAGAGGCGATCCAGTCTTTGATGATTTGTATCGCCTGGTCCCAGGACGATGGTGGGATGGGGATGTTGTGGAGCACCCAGGGCATGTGGGGTACAGTCGGGATTTTCACTGGGGGGAAGTAGCAGTCATTGAGGCGACCTCGCTCGGTTGGTATCCAAGCAAAGGCCATCTCGTGGTTGAGAACGAGCCAGCAGATGAGTTTGACCTCTTCGGGCCATAGCCAGTTCGCTGGGTCAAGGTCGAGTGCATCCAATCGTTCCTGTGTGAAGTGAACTCCAGGTATGAAGTCAGGGGGGTGAGTTGGCAATGGTATAAGCCTGGCGAGCAGGTTATCTGGTAGCTGGCGCAGTACTCGGTACTCCTCCTCAAGAGGAGCCAGGACTGGCCAGACTTTTCTGGCAACTGGCTTATAAGCCAGGGAGTGAGAAGCGGTATCAAAGGTGTATGTAGAAGAAAGGGCTTTAAGATGTGGAGTAGATAAAACAGTCTGGGTGGATGAAAAAAAATGGTAAGCAGGTAAGAAAGCATAGTCTGAGACCTCAGTCATGATCAACCGGGTCAGCTTAACAAGCAGGGGAGATGTGCATGCTACTGCTGAACAGTAGTCCAAGGCCTCGGTCTCGAGAGACCAAGTTGGCTGAGACGAGAACGAGAAAACAGATGATGAAGTAGAGGAAGCAAGCATGCATGGATCTCCCCGACCTTTCGGTGGTTCATCAAATCCTAAAAACCCACTTCCACGACAGATTGGTGGTTCGTGCAGAATAGTCTGCATTTGCATCGTGGACATCCATCAGTCCACACATGGGTAGGGATTTTGTATACCTTACCGGTGTTGGGGTCTCAGAGAGTGATTAATTGTGTGCTGTCGGGGAAGTCATCGGTCGTGGCACTGAGGAGGCAGTGGAAGGGGCACCCAAGGAGGAGGTCAAAGTTGGCGCACAGCACTACCTGTATTTGGAGGAGGACCTCCCCTGCGCTGAAATCCATGGCTAAATTTTCCACCACCCCTATGGTGGCTTCAGTGCTAGTGTTAGCATTGGACATGGTCATTACGTGGTCCGACCAAACTGGGAGCCCGAGACCTTCCCATACCCATTTAGGCATGGTGATGATCTCTGAGCCGGAGTCCAGGACGGCAGTGAGTGTCCAACTGGTGCCAGATACCTTTGTGTTGATTGCACGCAGGGGAACAGTGTGATGAGTGACGATGAGACCGTCGTTGTTTCAGTGGACGCGATCTCCATACTCTCGGTTGACTGTGCCAGGATCATGGCCAGCTAACTCATTGACCTGTACGACATTAGTGGTGACAGCTATTCATTTGGTAGTGGCTAGCTCGTGGAGTTGTTTGCAGAACTCCAGGGCTACCAATATAAGGTCCCTGACTAGGACAGGGACTGTAGAGTCTAGTACCCAGTCTAGGATGCGGCGGGGGGTGGTTTCATTCTCAATGGGACATGAGTATCTGTATTGTCCTGCCAAAGCAGGGACGAGAGTGTTAGCAGGGTCAGCGCGAGGAGGAATGTTACTGTTTAAGGGGGCTGGCATCGAAATGGTACGTAAAGGTGTTGGTGCGGGTGGTGTGACTTTGGGTGAGGATAGAGTAGGGGTAGTGCAAGGTGCCTCAACCCTAGGTGACACAACTGCCTGAGGATTGGGCGGCGGCACATGTACACCGTCGAAGCATGTTCATTTACCTTTTCCTTTGTCAGCTTTGAAGTTGGCCAAGGCTTGTGCCATGTAGGGCTTGAAGTCGGGGTGCTCGAGGGCAGGGTCAGAGTCATAGTCAGTCTCTTGAACCGGGATCATGAAGACCGACAGTTCGATGTCTATGATGGCATCAGTGTCTGGGTAGGTTAGCGATAGCAACCCTGTGGTAACAGCAGAAGAGACTTTCGATGGAGCTGGTGTGGCAGCCAGTTGGTCCAAGCATTCCTTGAGACAACAGGTCCCAGGAACACGAGGGATATGCCTACTGTCCGGCAAGTAGAGGCGGTTGTCGGTACCGCGACTCACCTGCCCTGACTGGATATGTGCATCGACATGTGGGCAACGTGACATATAATGGTTGGGGTTGGCGCAGAATGTGCAAACCTGAAGGGTAGTTCATCGAAGCGCAACCTGCTCCTGTTTAATTATGGGGGCAGCAAGAGGTGCGGCGGTGGTGATAGGCTGTGGACTCGGGGTGGACTGGGCCAGTGCAGCCCAGGCTGGGTAGTATGGCTGTAAGGGTGAGAAAGCAGCAGGAGTATAAGAGGGGAGAGGTTGCAGCGCAGCCCCGGTTAAAAGGAACTGGGCTGCAGCAGCGGTGTCTGCAACAGGATAGGGGTTTGATGGGTGGTGGGCGGTTTTAGTGACAAGTAGGCGGTACTGGACTTGTGTCTCAAGGTCGGCAGGGAGTCCTTTGAGGAAGAGGGTGTTGTGGTTGAGGTCTGATAAAAACCTACCATTGATCAGGAATTGGGAGACCTTCATGAACTTGCGCCTATAGTCTCTGAAGTCCTCAAGAGTGCACATGGGCTTGGTCCTATACTCTTGGATGAGATATTGGAGATCTGCCTGGCAATACCAGTTAGCACCTTCGCAACCAGGATAGAGTTCTTTAACGGCAGCAACAAAGGCTGCCCAATCAGCGGGTACTGCTGTGGCTTGGGGGAGTAACTCCCATCCTTCCGACTCTTCTAAGTTGGTGTATCAGATGGAAGTCCAGATTTTCTGGGCATTGGTGAGTGTAGCCACCGTTCCTAGGAGGTCAACATCCTCCAGAAACCTTGGTAGCAAGGACAGTGTTTTTCCATCGAATTTCAGGGCGCTTGGACTGCCACGTAGGGGCATCTGAGGAACAGGGTTGGCCATTGATGTGGGCAGTAAAGATGCTGGCAGTTGGGGAATGCAAAGTGGGGACTGAGAGCAAGGCAGTATTTGCGGCAGGGCTGGTGCCAATGAGCGGGACTGAAGTCTGAAGAGGGCGAAGTCGGTTGGTAGAGTAGGAAACAGTGTCAGACCGCAAACTAGGGGGAGGGATCGATCTAGGGATGGATCGAATAGGTATGAGAAGAAAGGGGACAATGATGTTGGTGAAGAGGCTTCACTTGGATTCAGTGGGGTTAGTGGTGAAGAGAATTCCTCTGTAAATGGGCTCCCCTCTCCTCTGTCAAGCGTTGAATGTATAAATGCCCCAGAAAAATGATTCCTATCATCTCCCAATTTGGTCAGGAGGTCGGGTAAGTTGCCCTGTACAGATGCAGGGTTGTCGGTTCGGGCTGTGTCTCAGCTATATCAGTCTGACCAATCAGAGTGGTCTGAAAAGCGCAGGGAAGAATAAATGGAGTCAGTAGAAAGCAGTGAGATGTCAAGGTTGGCTAGAGTGGGTAGGTCTGTGTGGTTATGTCGTGCGTTGCGTGGTGACACCAGTTCCAACAGCTTGGAGGCGTTACCAAGCTGAAGTTGACAGAATTCATCTAGTAAGTTTTCTATCTCTTGACGCTGAGAGGTAGGTCATAGGCGTCTTCTGGAATCCCTTTCAGAGCCCCTCGCGGTGGGCTCCAGTTGATAAGATGGTAGGAAGGCTGTGAGGACTATGTAGGTAGGGACACCTAAGAGTCCAGGCCTTCAGTACCATAGAATTAGTGGTGGGAACGGTATGTTCGTCCCAAAAGAGACTCTAAGGAAAGGGAAAGGTTCCAGAAGAAGTCCAAGCAATGGCACTCAGCAGTATGAGAAAGTCTGGTTGCAGATCGCACACAAGTCCAAGAGTCCGAGAGATTTTGAAGCTTTTGGGTTGCAGGGGAAACGGTTCAAGCTCAGTGGACAGTTCACTGAGGTCATTTAGAGAAGTTGAAAACGGTGTCGGTGATGGTGATGGTGATTTGTGAGCCAAAAGAGAGCTGTCCTTTCCATTCTGTACAACAGCATTATAGTCCGAGTATGCTCAGACTCTAGCAACGTCTAGGTAACACTAACCAATGGCACAAGACTAAATACAGGTATTGAAACACTATATCAAACTGTCAAGATAAATCAGAAAAAAGAGAACCATCCTGTAGATGGTGTGACATCTATACTGAGTCCATCACACGTGATTGGGCCCAGTCTAAGTAGGCTTGAAAGGAGAATAAAGTCCCCGCCGTCCACGGATGGCACATTGCAAGGAAGGACAGTGGATGTGAATAAAGGGGTAAAGTGATCGATGGATAAGATAAAGGGAAACATACGAGGGTGGAAGGAGAGACTGCAGTAGTCCAATATAGTCCAAGGCCTTGTTGACCCGGACTGTGCTGTGGACTGTAGTTAGTACGGACAGAGTAGTGAGAACATGGTGGAGAAGATGGTAAGATGGTAGGGGGCAGTATAACTGCGACAGGAGGGGTCTTACGCCTACAGAGACAGGCTGGTCTCTACACCGGAGCAAGACCTTACTTCCACTCATGCATGTGAGTACTCAGTCAACCTTGATTCACTACATCAATTCCTACATGAGGAAATAACCTATGCCCAGGAGTGATACCAAGGACCTGCCAATGCCAAGTGAT
>JBBPTI010000819.1:0-10366 GCA_038093995.1 Tylopilus aff. callainus
GAGCAGAGCCTGCATCCCCCTTATTGACATGGAAGGACACTAGTGAACAGTACACGTGCCAAGTCGGCCCCCGCTGTTGTCGTTGGCAGCACAACAGGCGGACACTATCTAGTAGTCGCCCCTCGCTCAGTTCATCCCATCAACCTCAACCTCCTCGCCACCGTCGCTTCCCGTCTCAAAGCCAATGCTGCTGCTGCTGCTGAGAGAGAGCAGAGAGAGCTGTGGGAAGAGATTGACCAGGCTATCGCAGACTTTGCCGCGAGGTCCAGGGCTTCAGATATGCCCACACTTGTCTATCCCCCATCCCTAATTGCTGACACCGACCCGAACGACTTTGTTCAGCCAACACCACCTATCCCTTCACCCTCTACTCTTTGCCAGCTCATCGCCGAAGCTGAAGAACAAACCTGCCACTACCAGGAGTACTGCGCTTGCATAGAGGCAAAACTCACCACACCACTTCCCCCTTCGCCAAACTACCGCGCCTGCTGTAGGCCGGATCGCCTTCGCCACCCCTTTCGCTTTCCACCATTCCACTCGCACCCGAGACAGTCTGGGACATCCGGTACTGTACTGGTGTGCAGTCTCAATGAGCCAGGCCGCCTCTGCCCAAGAAACCTTCTGAAGCGGCCCAGCAAGTTCCTTTAGTCTTCCTTTTTGTACTTACATCTTTGTGTCTTCCCCCCTTTTTAGTTTTAGCTTTCACTTCCAAGGATGTTCCCGCTTTTCTTCTGGTATTCCCTTTTAGCCTCTTGTTTTATTTTTTTCTTGTTACTTGTGTTTTGCATCTATCATCTTCTCACTCGCATTCAATTTGATTGCAATACCCTTTTAGTTTCTTTGCAGCTACCCACAGGCGAATACTCCCTCATCATCTCCACTCCCACCAGCACTCAAGGCCGCAACTTCCGGTATGAGAATACACCTACCAACCGGGTAGAGTCAGCACCCCAGGACGACTGGTAGAGTTTTTGTTTACAGATTAATTTGAAGAATCGTTCCCAGCTCTAGCTATAGGGGGATTACTCAGCAAGCCGAGAGAACACCAAACGCATCCTGAAGGAAGAGTAATCAGAATCCTGAATAGGCCGCATCCAGGAGACTATCGAGATCAGAAGACCGTAGTCCGCATGAGACCTCTAGTGCCCCTGCCATTTGAAAGGCCCAGCCACAGCTGGTATAAGAAACACAAGGTGCCAATAATCAAGAAAGAAGTCCACTTCCAGTATGTCGCAGGTACTCCTTGATACCATCACAGACCCCACTATTCCTCTACCGGACAAACTCGCTGCCATTGCGGCCGAGTTCACCACCGTCACCACTCAGAATATCCAACTCACTCAATCGCTACATGCATCCAACAACGAGATTATCCATCTCGAGCAATTGGTGATGACCGGACAGACCACAGTAGCCATGCTCCAAGGCCAGATCGCCACAGCGGGCCCTCCAGGTACCTCAAAGAAAGTTGAATTGTTTGCGGACCCAGGCGAGTACAATGGAACAATTGCCAAGTTTGAAGAATGGTGGGCCAAGATGAAAGCATGGCTCCGAATAAACGCGCACGTCGCCCCCACAGGAAGCTACGAAGCAGTTGTGGCAGTACTATCCCGGCTCAAAGGACCAAAAGCTGGCCCATTTGCCCAAACGTGCCTATCCCAGGGCAACACCTATAAATGGATGGACTATGAGGCCGAGATCAAAGGCCTCTTCCATGCAGCAAACCAGAAGGATTGGGCATGCCGCCAGCTAGAAGAGTTCAAGCAGATGAACATGCGAATCGACGACTTCCTAGTCTGCTGGGAAGCTCTTTACCAGCAAGCCCAAATCGACGACACATATGCGGTCCACCTCTTGGAGCAGAACATGGCCCGCCACATCATATTACAGATCTTCAAAGAAGGCAAGCGCCAGGATAAGCCGGTGCTCTATTTGGACAACATCAGGAAGACCGGATGCGCGATGGAAGTGCTCGGCTTCATCAGGGGGTATGAAAGGAAGGCCCCTGCGAGGATTAGCAGTCGAGGGTTAGTGCGGGAGAACGCTGAAGAAGATGTATATGCCCTCCCCAGCAGCGATGCCTGCGCCAAATGCTTCAATTGCAAACAAACCAGCCACAGAATTCGAGAATGCCGGAAGCCAAAGATTAATCAATGCCCAGCCTGTAAGTTTGTTCATGGTGGGCATAGCACTTATTGCACCAAAAGGAAAACGCTGCAGAGGATCCCGCTAGCCAAAGAAGAGGAACCCACCGGCTCCGAAGCGCCGGTTAGGATTGCCAAGTTGGCAGAAGAAATACGCAAGAGAAACAACCCGGAGATGGGTTTGGATTTTCCAATCGAAGGATCCCAAGAGAAGGGAAAAGGCAGGGCCTAAGGAACGCGTCGGGTGTTCCAAAGGCCGGTAAGACTCCTACAAAGCGCGCCCCTATCACCCATGTTATCATTTCTAAAGACCGAGAGTGGTGTATTCCCCTTAGATTGCCTGGTCTAGAGGAGTCCGCTCCCAAGCAGCTCAGCAGCAACCGTGAACCAAATGCTGTGCTTAATTCCTCTGACAAGTATATTCCCCCTCACATGCACAAAGAAACCCTGACTAACCCACCACAGATTCGCATACTAGGGCAGCAAAAGAGAAAAGAGATACTAATGCAGGTCCAGATCAAGACTCATACCAGCGACTTCATACTGGCCTCCACCTTGCTCAATAGCGGGGCCCAGTCCTCATTCATACATCGAGAGTATGTCCGCCAAAACCGTATCCCTACTGAAGAACTCCCACAGCCCATATATGTTTACAACACCGATGGGACCCCGAACAAAGCGGGACCAGTTACCCATGCGGCCACCATTTTGTTGGAATACCAGGGTCATGTGGAAAGGACCCAGGTAGAGGTAACTGATTTAGGAAGCAAGGATCTGATCCTAGGGTATACATGGCTAAAAGAACACAACCCACAGATCAATTGGAAGACCGGTACGGTCCATATGCCAGATTGCCCAGAGCTGTGCAACTACTCTGGAGTTTCGCGGGTCATTCGCCGAGCAGAAGAACAGGAAATCTGGGTCGCCGAGGAGCAACGGTACACCGGAAAACAGCAAGAAGGAAAAACTCCCCGAGAGTTAGTATCCCCGGTGTACCACCACTACCTCAAGACCTTCGAGTAGAAGGAGTCCGAGCAGATGCCAGCCTGAAAGCCATGGGACCACACCATTGAATTAAAAGATACCTTTGTGCCAAAGAAAGGCTGGAATATCCCCCTAAGCCCTCAAGAGCAAAAGGAAGTAGACGACTTCGTGGACAAACAGCTCACCAAGGGATACATCCAGCCCTCCAAGTCCGAACAGACCTCCCCAGTCTTCTTCATGCCAAAGAAAGACGGTCGCAAGCGCATGGTCCAGGACTACAGATATCTCAATGAGCATATGGTCCGCAATAACTACCCACTCCCGCTTATTGCCCAGCTCATCGACAGGCTCTGGACCGCTCACCTCTTCACTAAAATGGATCTCCGGTGGGGGTATAACAATGTCCGAATCAAAGAAGGAGATGAATGGAAGGCTGCATTCACCTGTCACTGCGGCGCTTTCGAGCCGCTGGTAATGTTCTTTGGGTTGTGCAACTCCCCAGCAACCTTCCAAACCATGATGAATGACATCTTTGCCGACATGGCTGAAAACGTCATGGTGTACATCGACAACCTCCTCATCTTCACCCCCTTAGATGATCGCAAAGCCCACGAGAGGATAGTCCTGGAAGTTCTCAGGAGATTAGAAGAAAACAACCTCTTTGTCAAGCCGGAGAAATGCACCTTCAGAGTAAAAGAGTTGGAATTTCTCGGAATGATCATTGGGGTAAATGGGGTAAGCATGGACCTGAGTAAAGTCACTGCCATAAGGGAATGGCTGGTCCCCACCACTGTCAGAGGAGTTCGGGCCTTTCTCAGAATGGCCAATTTCTATTGTCGCTTCATCCAGGACTTTGCCCACATCGCGCGGCCGCTCCATGACCTAACCAAAAAGGACAAGCCCTTCTGCTGGACCAATCAGCGCCAGGCGGCCTTTGACTGCCTCAAGGAGACCTTTACCACCACCCCCATTTTAGCCTACCCAGACCATAACAAGAAGTACCGACTTGAGTGCGACGCCTCCTTGTATGCAACCAGAGGAGTCCTACTGGTGGAAGAAGAAGACCGATGGCACCCCGTGGCCTATGCTTCGCATGCAATGACGCCAGAAGAGCGAAATTACCCCATAGCCTATAAGGAGATGTTGAGTGTGATTAGAGGGTTGGAAGACTGGCGCCACTACTTGGAAGGGGCTGAACAGCAGTTTGAGGTATGGAATGATCATGAGAATCTCAAGTGGTTCATGACCCAGCAAAACCTCAATCGACGACAAGCCTGCTGGGCCCAATACCTTTCACGATTCAACTTCAAGTGGTGCCACAAGGCCGGCACAACCATGGGAAAAGCCGATGCACTGTCGCCCCAAGAAGATCTAGCGGTCGGAGATGCCGAGGACAACCACAATGTAGTGGTGATTCCCCCCGAACAGATACAGGTTCGCATGCACAAGAAGGCACAGCAGGAAGAGGCCGAAGGATCGGGGATGACCGAGGAGGCCACGGTATTGCACCACTCGGGAGACAGGCTAACGGATCAGATCTTGCACGAGACTATCAAGCTTCCCACCCTGGTACAGAAACGGCTTGAGGGCCAGGGATACCACATCGAGGATGGATGTAGAATGAAGAACAGCAAAGTGTACATACCTCCTGCTTGCAGACCCAAAGTACTCCGCCTACACCATGATGCGCCGGTGGCCGGCCATCCCGGAGTTGCACAAACTGTGGAGTTACTCTGTCAGCACTATGATTGGGTGTCCCTAGCAATTGACGCCGCCGACTATGTGAAGAGATGTCCGAGGTGTGCCCAAGCCAAGCCATCTAACAAACCTCCCGCAGGGTCCCTCCAACCATTACCCATTCCCTCGGGGCCCTGGCAGGATATCTCGGTGGATTTCATCACCAGACTCCCTCTCTCGAATTCATACACAGCCATACTCACCATCGTTGACCGCTTTGGAGAAGCGGTTGAACTTGTACCCTGCGACGCTACCTGCACTTCCCTCGATCTCGCTGATATCTACCTGCACCATATCTGGAAGCATCACAGACTCCCAAAGTCAATCGTCTTGGACCGGGGTCCTCAGTTTGCTTCCCATCTCATGACTGATCTTTGCCGCCAACTCCAAATCGACCAAAGGCTGTCCACCACCTATCACCCACAAACCGACAGGCAGATCGAGCGGATGAATTGAGAAGTCGGACAGTATCTCCGGACCTATTGTGCCGACCACCCTGACTCCTGGAGTGATTGGCTCCCCCTTGCACAATTTACCATTAATTCCAGAGTCTCGTCCGCCTCTGGTAAAACCCCCTTCCAGCTCACACACACCTATGCCCCGGTTCTCAGAATAGAACCAATGGTAACTCAATCGCCCACTGCTGATAACCTCGCCAACCAATACACCGATCACTTGGCGGAAGCCCGAGAACGTCTTCACACCTCACAGGATACAATGAAGTGAGCAGCTGCCGGTAAGCATTCTCTGGCCCCCTCCTACTCCATTGGGGATAGGGTTTGGTTATCCACCGAGCACCTCTCTATTCTGGGTTCCCCTAAGCTTCTGTTACGACTGTGCTGTACTCAATGCTACGCACGGGCCCATGCTACGCTTTTTCCTCTCTTTGGCCCCTAGCTCAGTCATTCGCACTCCCTCGCTACCATTCCAGCATCCTATGATGCCCTACGATATAGTGCTCCTCATCCCCTCGTCACCCTATAGTCGCCCTTCGCCTTCGTCTATGGCCCCCTGCACATGACCTATAGCTCCATGGTCACCTGATACCATAATCTATCAGTGATGCCCCGCGGCACAGTCTCGCACCAGTCACATGACCCCGTATGTGATATGACCCAGACCCTCGCACAGCCACCTGGCATAGCCTTCGTGCCCTGGACGGGCACGGCTCCAACGAACAGACTCCAGCACTCGTAGACAGCACCACCCCTGAGATATAGAGACCCTGGATTCTTCTGCAGTTGCCCGGCACAAGACACGTGCACATGCCCACTGCTACACGGTTCACTCATGGACAGGCCCACAGATTGGCTCTCGCTCTTCGAACTCATGGACTTGCCCACGGCATGGCATCGCCTCACAGCCCTCAGCCCCGACATCGCCCTCGGCACTCCATGCATCCCAGTCCCACTCCGCAGTCCCGCATCACGCCATATTGCGCCATAGTTACGCAATAGCTTGCCATCGCATCGCCCTTGTACCCTCTGCCTATAGCGATACTCGCGCATAGACACCGGCTTGACTTGTGCAGACTCATGACCAATAGCCATTCACCCTCACCACAGCCTACGCCTTATGCTGTACAGCCCCACACAACCGAACACTGCCTCGCACTGCCTAGAGCTAGCCTCGCTCGCACGAACCAAGACATTCCTTTGACTCGCAGAGACCCACAGACTCCACAGACCAAACACGGTAACTAAGTCGGCTCTTGATGGACCATATGCAGTAATAGTGTACAAATAAATACAAACCCTGTAACAATATATAAACCCCAGCTGCTATCCCTCAAGACCCCAGCTTATCATTAATGGGTAGTGGCAGATAACAGCATTACCAACGATTGGTAGTGGCCACTAGCTAGGCCCACAATGCTGCTGTACTACTAGGGTCTTGAAGGCTATTGACTGGGCTGCTATATAAATGCCTATTGCCTTCCCTGCTTTCACCGTACGACTATAAGACCTATAACAGCCAAGGCTCCCCTTGACGACACGTTGCAACTCTCTCCATCACTTACCGGCATACGCTACTACTAGCCCTAGGCTTGACAGCTCAGGCTCGAGTTGTTTCAGCTTCTTGATCACTGGATTGGGCCGTTCCCCATCATCGGTCTCGTCGGCCCTAATGTCATCCACCTTGACCTCCCCGCCTCCTATCGTATCCACCCCGTTCTCAATGTCTCGTGGGTGAAACTGTTCATAGCCCCGCTCCCCAGTCAGCACCCTCCTACCCCGAATCCCTCTTCCCTAGCTGCTGACCCCGCTATCCCTGAGTACGAGGTTGAGTACATCGTCGATTCCCGCCTGGCCGGCTGCGGCCTTCAGTATTTGGTCCATTGGAAGGGGTATGATATCTCCGAGCGCACGTGGGAACCTCATGCTAACCTCGCTAACTCCCCTGATGCCCTTGCTGCCTTTCACTGTGCCCACCCTTCTGCCCCTTGTCCGGTCTCGTCTTCCGCCATTCGTGCTATTTTCCGTGCCCATCTGGAGTCTGGGCCTTAAGGAGGGGGTCGTGTAACGCTCACAGCTACGCTACACTCCCTTTATTCCTACATTCCCTTCTTTAGCCACTTTGACCCATGCCACAGTGCCGCGACTCGGTATTGCCTGAGTCCCCTTCCCACACCGGTAAGCACAGATAGCCGCAGCATCCAGGCACTGGACCACGTAGAGTAAAGACCTGGTTACCCGGCTACTGATGCCCCGCCACAGCACTTAGGCAACCCACAGTTGCAATGGCACCATATGGCGCCACCCGGTCTCACACCTATAGCAATACTCGCACATCGCACGCCATAGTACGCCTTCCGTTCTCACTCCAATGGCATTAACCTCACGATGGTGCCATCGCTCGCCACCCATTCCCACTCCAGTAGCGTTTAGCCCGCAGCATCGCCTCCCTCACACGGACCAGGCTAAGTTTCATCTTGCACTTCCATATTTAGTAACCATGCCTGCCCTTAGCTAGTTTAGGCTCCGCTTGAACCAGTTCTGTAGTAGTATATAAGACCGCCTGTAAATTATCGGAGCCCCAATCAATTCTTCTTGGGTCTTCCCTCACAAGGCACCTGCTTATAAGGAGTTTGATCCACCTTTCCGTTTCGCTTCACTTCGCTACTCGTCCCCTTGTGCCTAGCACCCGGGACATTGTCTTGCTCATTCCACTTGATGCCTCCTTGCCTTTGTGCCCAAGGTCGTTTCAGCAGGTCTGTGCGAAGGGGCCAGCTTTAGGTCCTTTGAGCTGGGAGAGAACTGCCATGACCATCTCATAGCTTTTGGTGGGGGTGACATGTGCATTGATGCAAAGCCAAGCCTTCATTTTGGCCCACCATTTTTTGAATTTGGCAATGGACCTGTCATATTCACCTGGGTCTGCGAACAGTTCAACTTTCTTCAAGGTACCTGGAGGGCCTGCTGCGGCAATCTGCCCTTGGAGTGTGGCTACCATGCCCTGGCCTACTGTCACCAGCTGCTCGAGATGGATAATCTCGTTGTTGGACGTGTGCAGCGATTGAGCGAGTTGGATATTCTGAGTGGTGACAGTGGTGAACTTGGCCGCAATGGCAGTGAGTTTGTCCAGTAGAGGAATAGTGGGGTCTGTGATGGTATCAAGGAGTACCTGCAACATATTGGAAGTGGACTTCTTTCTTTATAATGGGCGCCCTGTGTTTCTTATACCAACTGTGGCTGGGTCTTTCAAATGGAAGGGGCGCTAGAGGTCTCGAGCAGACTACGGTCTTCTGATCTCGATAGTCTCCTGGTCTCAGCCTATTGAGGATCCTGATTACTCTTTCTTCAGGATGCGTGCAGTGTTCTCTCAGCTTGCTAAGTAATCCCCCTATAGCTGGAGCTGGGAACTTTAATTCAAAAGTGGTATGGGATAACTACCAATCGTCCTGGGGTGCTGACTCAGCCCAGTTGGTAGGTGCGCTTTCATAGTGGAAGTTGCGGCCTCATGTGCTGGAAGGGGTGGTGAAGGTGATCCAGCCTGCAGCAGGTGCAGTAGTCTGGGAAAGAGGGTAGGGGAGCAGCAAGCTGGGCTTTTCAATGCAGGCTGTGTACTCCTCATAGCAGCAGGTTTGCTCTTCTGCCTTGGCAATGAGCCAGTGAAGGGTGGATGGAGAAGGGATGGGGGTTTTGAGTGAACGAAGTCGTTTGGGTCAATGTCAGCGACTGGGGATGGGGGATAAACAAGATCAGGCATATCTAATGCCCTGTTCCTTGTGGCAACCTTTGCAATCAACTGGTCAATCTTTTCCCACAACTCTAGCTGCTTTCTTTCAGCAGCTGTGGCAGTGTTGGCTTCTAGACATGAAGCAACAGTGGTGAGGAGGTCAAGATTGATGAGGGAATGGTGTGAGGGGCAACTACTAGATACTGTCTGCCTGTTGAGCTGCCAACTACAACAGCAGGGGCCGACTTAGCACATATAGTGTTTACTAGTGTTCTTCCATGTCAATAAGGGGACGTGGGTATGACTCTGCTTACTGATAATGAGAAAGGTGATGGGGCCTTCAGGGTGGTCGAAGAGCAACAGCAGCGAAGAGGGGAATCAATTCTTAATGAAATGACCTCAGATGCTAGGCACTAGGAGGCATGGAGTAGAGAGTAGCGAAGTGAAGTGAAATGGAATGGTGAGTTAATCTCCTAGTATGCAGGTGCCTTGTGAGGGAAGACCCAAGAAGAATTGATTGGGGCTCCAATATAATACAGATGGTCTTATATACTACTACAGAATGGATTCAAGCAGAGCCTAAAGTAAGTGGGGGCAGGCAAGAATACTAAATAAGGAGGTGCAAGACAGAAACTGGCCTGGTCCATGTGAGAGGGGCTATGCTGTGGGCTAAATGCTACTGGAGTGGGAAAGGATGGCGAGCAATGGCATCATTACAGGCATTCTGCTATTGGCATGAGAGTGGAAGGTGTGCTATGGTGTGAGTGCATGGGTTGTGCCATTGGCTGAAAAAGATAAAGACAGAATTGTATGATATGCACCCCTTGCACTATTGGCTGCTTGGCTAGATGCTTAAGGAAGGCATGATATGGTGCCATCCAGGCTGTGGATGGCTAGTCACTGCTGTGGCATGAGTATCTGGGTAATTGGGTCTTTACTCTACCATGGTCCAGTGCCCAGAATGCTGCAGATACCTGATAGCCAGTGTGTGAATATATCCTGGAGGTAGCCAAGGCATGGTGAGGTGACATGAGTACAACTGTCTAAAGAGAGTAGTATAGGAAAGAATGGAGCATAGCATAGCTGTGAGCATAACAATTTGGCCCAAGGGATAATGAGATATAGCTATTTTGAAACAGTCATGTCATTGCAACAGTTTATGTACTTTTCATTAGGAGAGGAAATTAGTATTTGATATAGCCTCCTTTTGCCTTAAGCACTGCCTGAATCCTTCTAGGCATGCTTTCAATCAACTTCTGACACTCCTCCACTGGTATTTTGTTCCACTCCACCTCTACTCTCTCCCATAACTCCAAAATTCC
>JBBPTI010000820.1:0-10360 GCA_038093995.1 Tylopilus aff. callainus
ACTGCACACACACATGGAAATCACACTTAGCATTGGTGGGACAAATACTAGTACACACTCCTGGCTACCTGCAGATACTTGGATCATGTGATTTGACCTGGTGGTGGTGGAGATATGGCCAATTTAAAACAGTAACTACATTGGAACAGTTTTGAAACAACACTTAGTGGTACAGGTAGTGAGCAGCAGGGGTGTGAACAGGAACAGTGGTGACAGGAGCTAATGGGACCCAGGCATCGACTGAGGACTAAGGAGAAAACCCAAGATAACTTGAATGAGGATCTTGGGGTTAAATTGCCAGCCTTATATACTGTTATAGGGGTTTGTACATGTTTGTATGATATTACTATATTTGGGAGAGTTTAGGATAGACATGGGAGTGTGGGGCTTACACTACTGGCTGGAGATGAGTCATGGGGAGTTACTGCACTGCCTTGCATAGCCTGGGCACTGATGGCATGAGATTGCATCAGAATAGTGTGATATGATGTGATCTATGACATCATGGGCTGTGCAAAGAGATCTAGGCCTGCTTACTAAGGTAGACACAGCTTGGCACAGCCATTGTGTGGTGTGTGAGTGCTGTTAGTAGAGCAGGCCAAGATATTGTACTGGTGCCAGGTTAGGGGGCATAATCAGAAAAGGAAAGTAGAAGAGAATGGCACGAGTGAGGTTGTAACACTACCCCCCTGCTAAAGCTCAACCTCCAGGGGAGCAAAGGGGAGAGGCCAGGCAAAGAGGGCAGCAAAAACTGAGTGGGAGATGGGGCAAGGAGCAGAAGGATGGGAGAAGTGGAAGACATGGAGGGCATCAGGGCAATGCATGAGATTGGATGTGGGCTCCCAGGTACAGTCAGAGTCAGGATAGCCCAGCCAATGGATGAGGTACTGGATATCACAGCCATGAACATGAGAGTCAATGATGAAATTGACTTCATACTTGGTGTTACGCTCACAGCTATGCTACATTCCACTCCTTGCTTCATTACCTTCTTTAGCCACTTTGACCCACGCCATAGTGCCGCGACTCAGTACCACCTGAGTCCCCTTCCCACACTGGTAAGCACAGATAGCCACAGTATCTGGGCACCGGACCACGGTAGAGTAAAGCCCCAGTTACCCGGCTACTGATGCCGGCTGCAATACTCAGGCAATCTGCAGTTGCAATGGCACCATATGCCGCCATCCGCTCTCACGCCTATAGCAATACTCGCGCATCACATGCCATAGTATGCCATCTGTTCCCACTCCAATGGCACTAAACCTGCGATGGCGCCATCGCTCGCCACCCGCTCTCACTCCAGTAGCGTTTCGCCTGCAGTATCGCCTTCCTCGCATGGACCAGGCCAGTTTCTGCTTTGCATTTCCATAATTAGTATCTCAGCCTGCCCTTACTTACTTTAGGCTCCGCTTGAACCCATTCTGTAGTAGTATATAAACCCGCCTGTAAATTATTGGAGCCCCAATCAATTCTTCTTGGGTCTTCCCTCACAAGGCACCTGCTTATAAGGAGTTTGATCCACCTTTCCGTTTTCACTTCACTTTGCTTCTCGCCCCCTTGTGCGCTGCACCTGGGGCTACCGTCTTGCTTCGTCCCACTCAACGCCTGTTACGATCACGCTGTACTCGATGCTATGCACGGGCCCGTGTTACACTTTTTCCTCTCTTTGGCCCTTAGCTCAGTCGCTCACACTCCCTCGCTATGCATTCCAGCACTGCTATGATCCCCTACGATACAGTGCTCCTCGCCCCTCGTCGCCCTACAGTCGCCACTCACCTCTGCTTCCACTACGGCTCCCTGCACGTGACCTACAGTCCCATGGTCACCTGACGATACTCGATCCATCAACGATGCCTCGCGGCACAGTCTCGCACCAGTCACATGACCCGCATGTGATATGATCTAGATCTGACCACATAGCCACACTCGGCACAGCCCTCGTGCCTCAGACAGGCATGGCCCCGCTAGCGGATGACACAGCACTCATAGAGAAGGCCACCCCTGGAGATACTAGAGACCCTGGACTCCTTCACAGTCGCCCGGCACAGGCACAAGTACGTGCTCACCGCTAACACGGCTTGCATCCCATGGATAGGCTCATCCAATGGCTCTTGCCCTCGGACTCGCCCACGGTATGTCACCGCATCACAACCCTTCGCCCTGACATCGCCTTCGGCATCCTGCACCCCCAGTCCTGCTCCAAAGTCCCGCATCACGCCATATCACGCCATAGTCACACAATCGCTCGCCATCGCATCGCCCTCATACCTCGGCCTATAGCGATACTCGTGCATAGACATGAGCATGACTCATAACGGACTCATGATCAATACCCATTCACCCGCACCACAGCCTACACCTTACGCCGTACAGCCCCACATAGCCACACACTGCCCCGCACTGCCCAGAGCATAGCCCCACGCGCACGGACCAAGACACCTCTTTGACCCACAGAGACCCTAGACTCCGCAAAGACCATATACGGTAACTAAGCCAGCCCTTAACGGACCATATGTAGTAATAGTATACAAATATGTACAAACCCTGTAACAGTATATAAACCCCAGCCGCTATCCCTCAAGACCCCAGCTTATCATTGATGGGTAGTGGCTACTACAGCTACTAGACCTAGACCCACAATGCCGCTGTACTACTAGGGTCTTGAAGGCTATTGACTAGGCTGCTGTATAAACGCCTATTACCTTCCCCGCCTTCTTTTGTACGAACAGTAAGACCCACAACAGCACGGCTCCCCTTGAAGACACGTTGCAACTCTCACCATTGCCGCCGGCATTTGCCACTACTAGCCCTAGGCTTGACAGCTCAGGCTCGAGTTGTTTCAATGCCTCCTTGCCTTTGTGCCCAAGGTCATTTCACTTGGCATCATGATTATCAGTGATAAGGGCTGGACCAGGGGTGACATCTGGTTGATCTGGTGTGGGAGTATGATAGGACTTAGTGTGTGAGATGTTAACAACCAGATGAATACAGATATACTGGGAGAGGCAAAGCTTGACCACATTAGGTCCCTTCATAGCAATGATGGGGAAGGGGCCAACCCATCAATTGGTGAGTTTCTGACAAGGGAACAGCAGTGTGAGGTTGTCAGTGGATAACCAGATGTGATTGCCTAGGGTATACATAGGGGCAGGCACCTGATGGCAATCTGCCATGATAGCCATATGCTTGCATGCCTTTGATAGGTGTTTTTTAGTCTGCACTAGAATGGTCTTGTAATTGTGTGCAGTCTCAGAGGCAGCAGGTGATTTAGAGTCATGGGGTTCTACCTCCATATGGGGTTGGTACATGTGAGTGACCTGAAAGGGGGAAAACTTGGAAGTAGTAGACTGCTTTGCATTGATAGAGAATTGGGCCAGGGGCAGCCAGTGTGCCCAGTCATCCTGTCACTCAGTGCAATACATATGTAAATAGGAGGAAACTTCTCTATTCATTCATTCAGTCTGTCAGTCAGTTTGTGGATGATGTGTGAACAACAGCTTTATGGTGATTCCCAATTATCAGTGAAGGCACATCATCAATGAAGTGGCGAATTGGGGTCCACAATCTGAAATGATCAAATTAGGAAGGCCATGGTGTTTCCAGACATGGGAGAGATAGAGATCAGTGAGGTCGGAAGTGGAACAGGTCTTCATATAGGGCACCAGTTCCACCTCCTTGGAGAAGCAGTCAACTACCATGAGTATTGTATCATGACTCCCACTCATCAGAAGATCCATGATGAAGTCCACAGAGATATCCTGCCAGGGGCTGTCAGGAATAGGAAGGGGTTGGAGCTTTCCCTTTGGTGGTTGATTTCCTGGTTTGGCTTGGGCACAACAGGTGCATCCTAGTACATATCCCTCCACATCTTTCCACATTGCTGGCCAACTGTAAAATCTGGTGAGGAGTTCAAGGGTTCAGAGGACCCCTGGATGTCCACTGACAGCATAATCATGATGGAGCATCATCAATCAGGTGTGAAGATCTGGCAGAATGTAGATGCATCCATTTCTTTTCAGGATGTGATCTTTGATCTCATATCCTTGTGCCATCAGCTTCTTGAGAGAGGATTCTGGTAGTTGTGTGGTCCTGTGTAAGATCTCATTGGTCAATTCCTCCCCAAGGGTGGTTACCATTAGTCTGCCTGGTCTCTGATCCTCCTCATCTACTTGTCAGATGTGTTCCAGGGGAATTATCAATACAGCCTTGTTATCTTTGTCCCCTGTATGCACTAGGTCTGCCCTTCAAGATAGGACATCTGCCTTGGTCATCAGTGTCCCTGCTTTATGACACCATTTGAAGTTGAATCAGGAGAGGTATTGGGCCCACTGGACTTGTTGTTGGTTTAAATCCTGTCTAGTCATGAACCAGGCAAGATTCTGGTGGTCATTTTAGATCTCGAATTCATACTGGGTCCCCTTTAGGTAATGCCTCCAGGTCTTGAGGGCAGATATGACACTGAGCATTTCCTGATCTGCAATGGGGTAGCTCTGCTGTTTGGGGGTCATGGAGTGCAACAAGAATGCTATGGGATGCCATCAGCTCTCCTTCTCTATTGATAGAACCACCCCCATGGCACAATTGCTAGCATTGCTCTCCAGACAGTATCAGTAGTTGTTGTCTGGATAGGTGAGGATGGGGGCAGTGAGGAATTTCCCTTTTAGGAGTTTGAAATCCTCTTCACATTCTTCTGTCCATTTGAATGTGACTTCCTTCTTTGTCAAATCATGAAGGGGGCAGGCTATCTTGGCATAGTCCTGAATGAACCATCAGTAGAAGTTGGTCAATCCTAGAAATGCCCTTGTCTGTCAGAGGGTGGTAGGTGAGGGCCACTCAACAACCACCTTCACTTTGGCTGAGTCCATGGCAACCCCATCTGGGCTTACAATCATCCTAAGGAACTCCACTGTGGTTGTAGAGAAGGAGCACTTTTCTGGCTTAACAAAGAGGTTGTTCTTTTCCAACCTTCACAACACCTCATCCACCACCTGTTTGTGCTCTTGTGGGTTGTCCTGATGAAAGAAGATGAGTAGATTGTCAATGTATACCACTATTTGCAGCATATCCAAGAATATATTGTTCATCATGGTCTGAAACATGGCTGGTGAGTTATACAGGCCAAAGAACATCACCATGGGTTCATAGGCCCCTTTATGGCATACAAACGTGGCCTTCCATTCATCTCCTTCCTTGATCCACACATTGTTATACCCCAATCAGAGATCCATCTTAGTGAACATCTTGGCTCCCTTGAGTTTGTCAACAAGCTGGGAGATTAGTGGGAGAGGGTAATTGTTCCATATGGTATGCTCATTGAGATACCAATAATCCTGTACCATCCACTTTCTTCTGTCTTTCTTTGGGATGAAGAACATGGGTGATGTCTGTTCAGACTTTGATGGTTGAATGTACCCCTTGTGCAACTGATCCTCCACAAAGGATTCTACTTTTTCTTGCTCTTTTAGGCTTAGTGGGATAATGTGACCCTTCTTGGGCTTAAAACTCTCTTTTAGGTTGATAGTGTGATCCCACAGCTTTCAGAGCAGCATGCATTCAGACTCTTTTTGTGAGAACACCTTGGTGAATTGGTGGTATCAGGCAGGTATAAGAGTGAGGGCTTCTTTGACTGAGTTCCCTCTTTCCTTCTTTTCTTGACTCTGGCTTTCTGCATGGTGCACTTTGTACATTTCCTGCTTGTGCCCAGCCTGCATGCCTTGTTCATAGTTGCAGGTTTCAGGGCATTCTATGAAGTGGACTTGACCAGTCTTCCAGTTTATCCATGGATTATGTTCCCAGAGCCACAGATATCCTAGTATGATGTCATTATTTCTGATGTTGGATATGTATGCCCACAGCAACTCCCAGTGTCCATTTACATCACAGTAGACCTCTACTTCTTCTGTGATTCTCCCCCCAGCATTTTCAGATCCATCAGCATTGTGGACATTAATGGTCCTACAAGCAGTTACTGTGGGGATGTGGTGTTACTGTGGGGATGTGGTGTTCCTTTACAAAGTCCTGGTTTATTAATGTTAAGTTGGCCCCACTGTCAATCAGGGCAGTGGTGGTCATGTATCATCCTTCTGTGAAGGGCTTTAGTTGTATCATCAGTTTTATCTCTTTTCCTTTGTATATCACCCTCATATACATTCTGAGTGGTTCTGGGGTTTTGTTGGCAGATGTAGGGGAATCAAGCACAGGTTTAGTATCTCAGTCCCTGCCAGGCTCACCAGGAGGCCCCCCTAGACTGGCTACATTAGATACTAGACTAGTTAGCATGGACATCAACTTGGTTAGTTCCACCATAAGAGAATTATTAGCCTGTGAAACACCCAGATCGTCTCCTAGGCTCTGCCTTTTCTCTTCTGCTCTTTTCCAGTGTTTGGAAAATCCTGTTCTTCATCCAGCACTACTCAGGCTTCTTCTTCTGCTAAGGCAATCCTTCATGCCTGCCTTCTTTGGCAACTAAACCAGTGTCCACCTCCATGAAAGTGGCACTCTAGGCACTGCTTCTTTGGCTTCTTGCAGTCACAGGCCATGTGTCTGGTCCCTTTATAGTTAAAACACTTTCCGGGGCTTCCCTTTATTGTGAAGACTTCTTCTTCATCTGCTTCTTTGAACCAGTCTACCTCCATTCAGTCTTCCTATTGCCTATAGTTTGGACCGCATCTCCTTATAAACATGAGGGCTTTTATGGTGCAGCCAATGTCTCAGATATTCTGTAGATAGTCTGTGGGGGTGGACTTACAGGCACCTTCTTTGAAGATCTGAAGGATGATATGCCGGGCCATGTTTCACTTGAGAAGTCAGATGAAACAACCTTGGGCACTAAGTACCTTTGGCTGTGTAGTGGAGGTGATGATAAGAGAATAAAAGTGATATCAATCAAGCTTCTAGTAGAGCAGGTGCCTTGTGAGGGAAGACCCAAGAAGAATCAATTGAAGTTCTGATGAATTACATGGGGTTTATATACTACTAGCTACCTATGTTGGAACTCCACCTGAATATCATGAGGGCAGGCCAGGTTACTAAGTATGGAAATGCAAGACAAAAACTGGCCTGGTCCATGCATGTGAGGCAATGCTGAGCAACTATTGCTATAGGTGTGGGATAGAGTGATGAGTGATGGCACAATAGTGGAAGTTCTGCAATTGGAGGAAAAAGGAAATATGGGAATTGTACAGTATGTGGGGGAAATGCCATTGGTGTGGGATCAGGGTGTGCAAGTATGATGAGCAATGGCATCATCTGCAGTCACTATGTTGTCAGCTGCTTAGGTAAAAGGGGCTTTGTGCTACCTTGGTCAGGTGCCCTAGTGCTGTAAGCAGATGCTGCCATGGCATAAGAGTGAGGGCAGATGTTACCAAGTCACAGCTCTGTGGTGCGGGTGCCTATGTCTAAAGAAGGGAGTGTAGGAAAGAAAAGAGGGAAAGTGTAGTGTAACATCAGATGGCATGGCTATTGTTGATTCCAGCTATCTGATAAAGAGCCTTCCATTGGACTAGGAAGTCATTGGTCCAGAGTCCTCCCTGGCAGAGCTGTTCAAGTTGGGCAATGGCCCAGTCTTTCTGATTGACCAATTGGAAAAGACTTTCCATCTCCTAGATGAGCTCATCCCAGGTATAGCCTTGGCCACATCAAAGGTGGGTCTGTGTGAATGGTCTGGCTTTTGGTCCTTTCAGTCAGGATAGCACTGTGAAACAACCCTTAGGTGGGGCTGCTTAGTGAGCTGTATGACAGTGAGGAGGGGCGAAGTAACTAGAGCTAGAGGGAACCCAGGCGTCAACTGAGGACTAAGGGGAAAACCCAGAATAACTCGAATGAGGATTCTGGGGGCTACATTGCCAACTTATATATGGTACAAAGTGTTTGTACTTATTGTGTCCTTATTACTACATACAGCGACTTTAGGGCTGACGTGAGAACAAGGGGATTACGCTACTGGCCGTGTACGAGTCATGGGGAGTCACTGCACTGGTTTGTGCAGCCCGGGTGCCAGTGATGCGAGATTGTGCCATTATGGTGCAATATGGCGTGATATAATGTCATGGGGGCTGTGCAGACGAGGGCTGGACCACTTACTAAGGTAAACACAGCTTTGTGCTGCCATCGTGTGGCGTGTGAATGCTGTTAGCGAGCGAGAGGTCCTGAAGTGTATCGTTGCCTAGGATAGGGGTGGAAAAGGAGAAAAGATAGGGGCGCGAGCGTGGGCGTAACACTACCCCCCAACTAAAGCTGAACCTCCGGGGCAGCAAGCGGAAGGGGGCGAGCGAAGAGAGCGGCGAAGACAGAGCAAGCGAGAGGTCGAGGAGCGGCAGGGTGGTGACGATGGAAATCACGGATGGCATCGGGGCAATGAGTGAGGTTGGAGGCCGGTTCCCAAGTACGATCATCGGCAGAGTATCCTTTCCAATGTACAAGATACTGGATTCCCCGGCCGTGGGGGCGAGAGTCAACCAGGAAGTCCACTTCGTATTCCCCGTCGCGAGTGTCAGTGATGAGAGCGGGGCCTGGACGGGGATCCGGTTGCGATGGAAGCGGCGGGGAGTAGGGTTTAGTGCGGGAGATGTTGACTACCGGGTGAATCCAGATGTACGAGGGGAGGCGGAGATGAACAGCGTTTGGTCCCTTCATTCCGATGACCAGAAAAGGCCCTATCCAGCGGTCCATGAGTTTGCAACAAGGAAAAGGGAGAGTGAGGTTGTCAGTGGATAGCCAGACCTTATCCCCGGTGACGTAAGGGGAGGCCAGACTCCGATGTTTGTTTCCTTCATTGGTCATCCGTTCCTGGGCTGTCTCCAGGTTTGTTCTGGTTTGTTCCAGGACCATCTGATAATCTCGCACTGTCTCTGAGGCTGCAGGGGATTTGGTATCACGGGGTTCCACACCCATCCTGGGCTGATATGTGCGTGTGACCTGAAAGGGGGAGAATTTAGAAGCAGAGGATTGCTTCGCATTCAGAGAGAATTGGGCCAGTGGCAACCATTGTGCCCAGTCATCCTGTCGTTCAGCACAGTATATTTGTAAATAGGTCCCTACTTCCCTGTTCATCCGTTCTGTTTGCCCATCCGTCTGTGGGTGATGGGCCGTGGATTTTTTTACTGTTATTCCTAACTGGGAGCATAGTGATGTCATGAGGGAGGCAGTGAATTGCAGTCCCCGATCTGAGACGATAGAGCAGGGGAGGCCATGATGTTTCCACATGTGAGATAGATATAGATCTGCGAGATCCACTGCTGTGCAGGTTTTGCGGCAGGGTACCAATTCTACTTCTTTGGAAAACCGGTCGACTATGGTTAGGATGACATCGTACGAGTTGGCGGGTGGCAGATCTGTAATGAAGTCTGCAGAGATATCCTCCCAGGGGCCAGCGGGTACCGGTAATGGTTGAAGCTCTCCCCTTGGTGACTGATTGGAGGACTTCGCCCGAGCACACCTTGTGCAGGCTTTTATGTACTTTTCTACGTTGTTTCTCATACCGGGCCAACTATAGAACCTGGCGAGGAGCTCCAGCATCCGGAGGACACCCGGATGGCCACAGATGGCGTGATCATGATGGAGGGTGGTGACCTTTGTTCGGAGATCAGGCAGTATATAGGTCCAACCATTCCTCTTAAGTACCCGTTCTTCGATCTCATACCCCTGTGCCATCAACTTCTTGAGGGTAGATTCGGGGAGGCACGTGGTTCTGTGGGAAATCTCATCGGTCAGTTCATCCCCGGGGCTGGTCACCTCGATGCTTCCACACTGCTCTTCTACCTGTCTTATCTGCCCTGGGGGAATCACGAGCACTCCTTTGTTATCCTGTTCACCCCCTACCACCACATCCAACTTCTGTGAGAGTGCGTCTGCTTTTGTCATCAGAGCTCTGGCTTTATGGCACCATTTAAAATTAAATCTGGAGAGGTACTGAGCCCACTGGGCCTGTCACCTGTTTAGATCCTGTTGCGTCATGAACCAGGTGAGATTCTGATGGTCGTTCCAAATCTCAAACTCATGGGTCGTTCCTTCTAGATAGTGCCTCCACGTCTTGAGTGCCGAGATTACACTAAGCATCTCTTTATCGGCAATTGGGTAGTTCCGTTGTTCCAGGGTCATGGAATAGGAGGAGAAGGCTACGGGGTGCCAATGATCTTCTTTCTGGACGGAGAGCATGGCTCCCACTGCACAGTTGCTGGCATCGCTTTCTAGACGGTAGCGGCAGTCGTTGTCTGGGTATGCGAGTATCGGCGCCATGGTGAAAGCCTCTTTTAGCGTCCTGAAAGCTACTTCACAATCCGAACTCCATTCAAAGGCCACATCCTTCTTCGTCAAGTCATGGAGGGGCTGGGCCACCTTTGCGTAATCTTTGATGAATCGC
>JBBPTI010000821.1:0-10352 GCA_038093995.1 Tylopilus aff. callainus
TTACGTGCAGGGAGCCGTAGTATGGGCGAAGGCGAGTGGCGATTAGAGGGCGACGAGGGGCGAGGAGCACTATATCGTAGGGCATCGTCGGAGTGCTGGAATGGTAGTGAGGGAGTGCGAGCGACCGGGCTAAGGGGCAAAGAGAGGAAAAAAGAGTAACGCGGGCCCGTGCGTAGCATCGAGTACGGCGTGATCGTAACAGATGAAGGATTGAAATTCAGCATCTGAAATGTCAGCAGGGCGTATGCGAGTCTTGAGAAAATTACGGATAAGGGCAATGCATGCTTCTTTGGAATTGGCCTTCGGAGACCAGGGTATCAGAGTGAAGTCCGAATTATCAGCATCCTGGACTGCTGCTGAAGCTGAGGTTGACTGAGCAGAAACGAAGGCGAATCGGAAGCTAAGCAACAGAGGGGAAAAGTAGGAGCGAGACCGAATAGACAGGGGAGGAGGCAGTAAAAGTGGTGGCGAAAGGCGCAAAAGACTGGTTGAAGACCGGCTAAGTAGTCCGGACTGCAAGACAGGGGTGGTAGAGTGAAAAGATCGATCGTTCAATAAGGTAATAGAAAAGGAATAAGCATCGTCAAGCCAATCCTCAGCATCGTCCTCCTCAGGGGGATCATTATCGGAGGGTGGCCGACGAGAGAGACCGTCTGGTCCAGAATGACGTGGGGCGGGGATATGATGAAGTTGGAAATGAAATAAGAGGATACTTGCGATCCACTGGTTGATGGTCACATTGGGTTGTAAGTCTGGATTATTGATCATACCATGGACATACTTGGCATCCATCTCCACTGTGAGGTTAGTGATGCCAAAAATGAATACTCGTACTGCGCGCAAGGCATGGAAGAGCCTGTAAAGCTCGAGCTTAGCCTGGGAGTAGCGACTCTCCACCTCGGTCAGGCTGATCGACCCAAACCGGTTAGGATAACACTTGCCATCGGCTTCCTCTTGCGAGAGGATAAAACCAACGGTGATAAAAGAGGTATCCACTGCAAGGACAACCTCTCTGTCGGACTCATAATCCAGGCGTCAGAGCGCAGGAGACCGGACTATTTCGTCCTTAAGATGGTCCATAGCCTCCTGCTGGGCATCACTCCATTCGAAGGGGACACCTTTGTGGGTCAGATTTACGAGGGGGCAGGCAATTGAAGCAAAGTTTTGAATGAAAATACATACCACTCCACAGGTCCCTAAGAACCCTCGGACTTGTGTTAGGGTTGTGCACTCCGGCCAGTCTCTGATTTTCTGGACTTTGGCCTCGTGAGCAACTCGCCCTTCGAAGGTGCACTTATGACCGACGATGGTTGCTTCCGGTGCAGCCAGCATGAACTTCTTTGCCGAAACTGTCGCATTGACATTCTGGAGGTGCTGGAGGATTCTATGGACAACAGTTAAATGATTCCAGATGAACCTACAAATTCCAGGGTTCTCTGGAATGGTCTCATAAGACCCATTCAGTCTCTGAAACCTAGAATCTCCGGACTTCACCGGTAAGTCATCGATGAATGGCATTGTATGATGAGGAATCTCATCTTGAAGGATAAATGCCATATCTGCCTGATAGATCTGTACAGCATTAGTATGACCCATAGGAAGAGTTGTGAGGCAATGTGGACCGAGCGGACTATTGAAAGTTGTCATGTCCCAGGAGTCCACATGAAGTGGTCTCTGGTCATAACCTGCAAATAAATCCATCATACCATATACCGCACTACCACCAAATGATTCGGCCAAGTGTTCAATGAAAGGTGGGACCGACGAATCCCGGATGGTGACGGCATTGAGGGGTTGGAGATCGTGGACTAGATGGAGTGACTTCCCGTCTTGTTTGAGCACGCAAAACCAACAGGAGCAGTATGCTGCAGCGGATGGTTCGTACACTCTGGAGGCGATACGGTCTTTGATTATTTGAATGGCCTGGTTCCAGGAAGAAGGGGGGATTGGTATGTTGCAGAGGACCCAGGGCATATGCGGTATGGTCAGAATCTTCACCAGTGGAAAGTACCGATCATCTAAGTGTCCTCACTCCATTGGGACCCATGCAAAGGCCTTTTCGTGATTGAGGACAATCCACCGGACTAGTCGTACTTCTTCGGGCCATAGCCACTTCGCAGGGTCGAGGTCTAAAGCATCAGCACGCTCCTGAGTAAAACGCTCTCCAGGGACGAAGTCAGGAGGGTGCGTAGGTAATGGAATAAGTCCAGAAAGTGGATTATTAGGCAAACGGCGCAGCACGTGGTACTCCTCCTCAAGAGGGGCCATGACTGGCTGTACCTTTTTGGCGACAGGCTTATAAGCCCATGCGTGGGTATTATGGTCGTAGGAAAACGTAGAACGAAAGGCATAAGTGTGGTGAAGTGAGAGAGAAGACTGAGTAGATGAGAGGAAGGCAAAGTGAGAAGTCCGGGAGTCCAGTCTATGGAACAAAGATGAAGTCTGGGTCGGTAAGAACAAGACCGAAGTTGAAGAGGAAGGAAGAAATTTATTACGATGTATGGGAAAATCTCCCTGACCAGTTGGTGGATCATTGATGTTTAAAAACCCATCTCAACGACGGACTGGTGGTTAGCACATGGAAGGTTACGCCTACATCGGGGGCACCCCTCGGTCCAAGACTGGGTGGGCAACTTGTACTCCTTCCCAGAATTTGGGTTCCGGAGTGTAATATTCTATGAGCCATCAGGGAAGTTGTTAGTGATGGCGCTCATAAGACAGTGAA
Source organism: Tylopilus aff. callainus (assembly GCA_038093995.1). NCBI lineage: Eukaryota > Fungi > Basidiomycota > Agaricomycetes > Boletales > Boletaceae > Tylopilus > Tylopilus aff. callainus. The sequence continues at coordinate 2,726 of JBBPTI010000821.1, forward strand.
ATGGTCGGCCGAGTAGCAAGTCAAAGTTGGCGTGCGGAATGACCTGGACCTGGACACAAACCTCGCCAGCACCGAAGTCCAGTTGAAGATTTTCGATGACTCTGATCATCGATTTAGTGCTGGTGTTCATGTTTGACATGGTCATGATATGGTTGGACCAGACTGGAAGTCTAAGGGACTCCCATACCCATTTAGGCATGGCCACAATTTCTGAGCCCGAGTCCAATACTCCGGTAATGGATAGCGAGGTTCCTAGGACTTTCGCCTCGAGGGACCTAAGGGGGATGCTATGGTGAGCAACGATGAGGCCATCATCACTCCAGGAAACACTGTCTCCAAACTGCCTAGCGACGGCTCCTGGATCTCTGCCAGCGAGCTCATTCACCTGCACTACGCCAGTCGTCACCGGGATGCGCTTCGTGGTAGACAGGTCTCAGAACTGTTTCCAGACTTCCGGGGCTACAGAAATCAGCTCCTTGACTGGGATAGGTACAGTAGTGGCCAGAACAAGGTCTAATATTTTCTTTGGTGCCATGTCGTCCTCTAGAGGGAATGTGTACTGGAATTGACTGGCAGGGGATGGTAAGGAAGGGTATGCTGGGGCAGCACGAGGTGCTATATTTGGTGGCAATAGTGAGGGAGTGACTTTCGATGCTGATGGTATCGACGTCATATGGGACGGTTCTGGCGATGAAGTCCGATTCGCTGATATACCTGGCATTACGATCCTTTCAACAGAAGGAGACCGTGGGCTAGGGCGTCTGGGCTTCCGAGATGGTATTTCGACTCCATCGAAACGAACCTTTTTACCTTTCTCTTTTACCCGATCAGCCTGAAAGTTCACCCAGGCATGCGATAAATAAGCCTTGAAGTCCGGGTCATCGATATCCGGACTTTCGGTCTCTTTGTCATCATCCCATGAGTTTGCGACCGGTGTCGTCAAGACTGATGGGTCAATGTCTAGGATTGCATCAGTGTCCAGAAATGAAAGGGAGACAATGCCTGCAGTGACTGTTGGCGTCGGGGTCAAACTGGACTGTGCTGCCAGCTGGTCTAGGCAGTCCCTGAGACAGCACATCCCAGGAACCCAGGGAATCCGTTTCCCGTCGGGGAGATACAAATAACCGTCGGTACCCCGAGATGCCTTCCCAGTCTGCAGGTACCTGTCGATGTGGGGGCAACTATTCATGAAGTGAGCTGTATCACCACAGAATGCGCACTCTCTTGGTCTTGAAGACTGCTGCATATTTACCTGCTCCTGCTTGATTACAGGAGTACTAGGGGTCGCAAAAGGTCGTGGTGCTTGAGAAACTTGAGGAGTTGCCATGGGCGAGGCCCAAGCCGGATAGTAAGGCTGAGCTAACTGGGTAGTCCCGGCTGGGGCGAGTGGTCGGAGGGCTGATCCAGTGAGAAGGAATTGTGTTGCGTCTACAATATCGTCCATTGGGTAGGGATCTGATGGGTGATGAGTTGTTTTAGTGATCAACAAACACTGTCGGACTTGGTTTCCCAAGTCCGCTGGTAGTCCGGCTAAGAATAGCGCATCTCGGTCCAGATTGGAGAGCTTCTTGTTAATAATCAGGAACTTTGATACCTTTTGGAACTTGTGCTGGTATTCTCCCAGCTCTTCTAAGGTCCGCATCGGCTTGGCCTGGTATTCCTGGACTAAATACTGGATATCAGCTCGACAATAACGGTTAGTTCCTTCACATCCCGGGTATAACTTTTTTACCGCTTTCACGAAATTTGTCCAACTTGCTGGTATAGCTGTGGCTTCGTCAAGGAGTTCCCATTCTTCGGACTCCTCTAAGTCCACATACCGGATAGCTGCACGAATCTTTTGTCCTTCTGTAATACCTGCAGCAATACCAAGCTCATCTACATCTTCAAGGAACCTGGGCAACACAGACAGTGTCTTGCCATCGAACTTGGGGGCGTTCTGAGTTCCCCAAAGTGACATCTGGACTATAGTGGCCATGGAAGCAGAGGGGTTGAGCGGAAGCAGGGTCTGGTTGGTTTGTGATGGAAGAGGGAGTGGAAGTGGTGGCTGAACAAGAGGTTGTCTAGGGACGTTGGGTGCTGGTGTCGCGGTAGACCGGTCTAGACTTCTGTAGTCTGGAAAATTCGATGTTGATTGAGATGGGTGGAGGAGGTAAGATAGAGATGCAGATGATGAGGATGAGAGGGGAGTAAGTGGTGACTCCGGAGTGCCAGGTAAAGGTGGGTCTTTTTTCGAGGGTAGTCCTTCCTTCCCTCCAGTAGCCCGGGGGGTCAAATGTATAAATGCTCCAGGGACTAGATGTCCGAAGCTCGTGTCGTCGGCAAAAACTTCCTCACTTCTGAGGAGATCAGACCCTGCAGCGCTAACAGCAGGTATAGGGTCCAGTGGCTGTGTGTCCCCTGATGGAAAAGGGAAACTATGGCAGGGGTGAGTGTGCGCTAGCCAATCAGAGTGGTCTTCTTCTTTGGTTCCAAAGGTTGTTCCTCCTTCCGATGGTAAGATGCTTCCCAAAAAGGAGATCTCAGGAAGGGTCGAATGATTATGTTGCACATTGTTAGGGGAAACCTGTCTGAAAAATTCAGAGTTGTCTGAGATTTCAAGGTTCCGGAACTCTGCAAGTAAATTTTCTATTTCTAAGCGGTGTGGTGTCGGCTGAAGACTTTGTCTGGAACCCTTTTCAGAGTCCCTCGCAGTGGGCTCCAGTTGAAAAGACTAAAAGGTGGGTGAGTGGACTGGTAGGTAAAATACCAGCTAGTCCTGGCCACCAGTGAGTGTCTGAGTAAAGGGGGGGAGCGAATGTATGTTCACCCCAAAGGGACTCTGTGGAAAGAGGGTTAGTCCTGAGTGAAGTCTTGGGGCGTACAAATAGTCTGGTGGTAGTCTGGACTTGTAGGGGTCGGTAGTCCAGTCGTAGAAAGGTAGGTGACTGTTGGTACAGCCTAAGAAATGGTATGGAGGCAAAAATGGTGGAGGGAGATGGTCCCGAGCGGTGCATGATGTGAGCCAAACAGTAGCTGCCATTGCAGAATGATGAGTACAAATTTTTATAGTCCAGGTATACCCGAACTCTAGCTACTCATCCAAAAGAGGATAAAAGAGTGGTGACAGGGATTTCCCCTTTCAGATCCAATACATCTGATTGGAGATAAGTTGAACGAACTAGAAGAAAATATAGGAATATCGCAGGTTAAGAATACTTAATAAGTCCTGCGTCATGGAAAGGTAGTCTGACTAGTCAATAGAAGTCCGGTCAATAGAAGGTTAAAATAGTCCAACCGGACTGTTCTAGTAGGTAATGAATTGACTGAAAAAGATGGGGAGCAACGAAAATAGGGTAAGGAAGTGATATATAACTGTAGAGACACACCAATCTCTACAATGGGCGAATTGCATAGCCCAAAGAACATAACCAGCGGCTCAAACACGCCACAGTGGCAGGTGAAAGCGGCCTTCCATTCATCTCCCTCCTTGATCCGGACATTGTTATAGCCCCAGCAGAGATCCATCTTGGTGAAGAGGTGGGCGGTGCAAAGTCTGTCAATCAACTGGGTGATGAGCGGGAGCGGGTAGTTGTTGTGGACTGTATGCTCATTGAGGTATCTGTAGTCCTGCACCATGTGCTTGCGACCATCCTTCTTTGGTATGAAGAAGACTGGGGAAGTTTGTTCAGACTTCGAGGGCCAGATATACCCTTTTGTGAGCTGCTCATCCATGAAATCATCTACTTCCTTCTGCTCTTGTGGGCTAAGGGGGATGTTGCGGCCCTTCCTCAGGACAAAGGTGTCTTTCAACTCAATGGCATGGTCCCATGGCTTTTGGACCGGCATCTGCTCGGACTCCTTCTGCTCAAAGGTCTTGAGGTAGTGGTGGTATACCAGGGGTACTAACTCCCAAGGAGTTTTTCCTTCTTGCTGTTTTCTGGTGTCCCATTGCTCCTCATCAACCTGAACCTCCAGTTCTTTAGCCCTGTGGATGACCCGCAAAACTCTGGAGTAGTTGCATAGCTCTGGGCAATCTGGCATATGAACCGTACTGGTCTTCCAGTTGATCTGCAGGTTGTGCTCTTTCAGCCACGTATACCCTAAAATCAAATCTTTGCTTCCTAAATCGGTTACCTCTACCTGGGTCTTTTCCACATGACCCTGGTATTCCAAAAGTATTGTGGCCACATGGGTTACAGGCCCCGCTTTGTTTGGGATCCCATCAGCATTGTAAACATATATGGGATCTGGGAGCTCTTCAGTAGGGATATGGTTGCGACGAACGTACTCTCAGTGAATAAATGAGGATTGGGTGCCACTATCAAGTAGGGTGGATGCCAGTATGAAGTTGCTGGTGCGGGTCTTGATCTGGACCTGCATTAGTATCTCCTTTCTTTTCTGTTGTCCTAGTATATGAATCTGTGGAGGGTTAGTCGGGGTTTCTTTGCGCACGTGCGGGAGAATATACTTGTTAGAGGAATTAAGCACAGCATTTGATTCTTGGTTGCCACCAAGCCACTGGGGAGCGGACTCCTCTGGACTAGACAATCTAAGGGGAATATACCATTCTCAGTCTTTAGAGATGATAACATGGGTGATAGGGGTGTGCTTGGTTGGAATCTTACTGGCCTTTGGAACACCTGACGTGTTCCTTAGGCCCTGCCTTTTCCCTTCATCTGGAGTCCTTCAATTGGAAAATCCAAACCCATCTCCGGGTTGTTTCTCTTGCATATTTCTTCTGCCAACTCAGCAATCCTAACCAGCGCTTCAGAGCCAGTGGGTTCTTCATCTTCAGCTAGCGGTATCCTCCACAGCGTTTTCCTTTTGGTGCAATAAGTGCTGTGCCCACCATGAACAAACTTACAGGCTGGGCACTGGTTTATCTTCGGCTTCCAGCATTCTCAAATCCTGTGGCCAGTCTGTTTGCAATTGAAGCACTTTGCACAGGCATCGCTGCTTGGGAGGGCATATATATCTTCTTCAGTGTTCTCCTGCACTAACCCTCAACTGCTAATCCTCACAGGGGCCTTCCTTTCATACCCCCTTATGAAGCCAAGCGCTTCCATGGTGCACCCAGTCTTCCTAATGTTGTCCAAATAGAGTGCCAGCTTGTCCTGGCACTTGCCTTCCTTGAAGATCTGCAAAATAATATGGCAGGCTGTGTTTTGTTCCAAGAGGCGGACCACGTGTATGTCATCAATCTGCACTTGCTGGTATAGGGCTTTCCAGCGAACTAAGAAGTCGTTGGTCTGCATGTTTTGCTGCTTGAACTCCTCCAGCTGGCAGTATGCCCAGTCCTTCTGGTTCACAGCACAGAATAGGCCTTCTATCTCAACCTCACAGTCCTTCCACAAGTATGCATTGCCCTGAGCAAGGCGTGTTTGTGTGAAGGGGCCGGCTTTGGGTCCTTTGAGCCAGGATAGTACGGCCACAACCGCTTCATAACTTCCAGTGGGGGCGACATGTGCATTGATGCGGAGCCAGGCTTTCATCTTGGCCCACCATTTTTCGAATTTGGCTATGGATCTGTTGTACTTGCCCGGATCTGCAAACAATTCAACTTTCTTCGAGATACCTGGAGGGCCCGCTGCAGTGATCTGGCCCTGGAGAGTGGCTACCGTGCCTTGTCCTACTGTCACCAGCTGCTCAAGATGGATAATCTCATTGTTGGATGCGTGCAGTGATTGAGTGAGTTGGAGGTTCTGAGTGGTGACTGTGGTGAACTCGGCCGCAATGGCAGTGAGTTTGTCCAGTAGAGGAATAGTGGGGTCTGCGATGGTATCAAGGAGTACCTGCAACATATTGGAAGTGGACTTCTTTCTTGATTACTGGTACCTTGTGTTTCTTATACCAGCTGTGGCTGGGCCTTTTGAATGGAAGGGGCGCTAGAGGTCTCGCACAGACTACGGTCTTCTGATCTCAATAGTCTCCTGGATGCAGCCTGTTGAGGATCCTGATTACTCTTCCTTCAGGATGTGATGGGCGTTCTCTTGGCTTGCTAAGTATTCCCCCTATAGCTGGAGCCAGGAACTTTTAGTTCGATTGAATCTGTAAAGAAAAACTACCAATCGTCCTGGGGTGCTGACTCAGCCCAGTTGGTAGGGGTGTTCTCATAATGGAAGTTGCAGCCTCATGTGCCAGTAGGGGTAGAGATGATAAGGGAGTATTTGCCTGTGGGTAACTGCAAAGAGACCAAAAGGGTATTGCGATCAAACTGAATGCAGGTGAGAAGACGATAAATGCAAAACACAAGTAACAAGAAAGAAATAAAACAAGAAGCTAAAAGGGAGTACCAAAAGAAAAAATGAAAACATCCTTGGAAGCGAAAGCTAATACTAAAAAGGGGGGGAGGCACAAAGATGTAAGTACAAAAAGGGAAATTAAAGGAACTTGCTGGGCCACTTTAGAAGGTTTCTTGGGTGGAGGTGGCCTGGCTCATTGAGACTGCACACCAGTACAGTACTGGATGTCCTGGACTGTTTCAGGTGCAAGTGGAATGGCAGAAAACAAAAGGGGTGGCAAAGGCGGTCTAGCCTACAGCAGGTGCGGTAATCTGGCGAAGGGGGAAGGAGAGCAGTGAGCTGGGCTTCTATGCAGGCTGCGTACTCCTCGTAATGGTGGGTTTGTTCTTCGGCTTTGGCAATGAGCCAGCGAAGAGTGGAAGGCGAAGGGATAGGTGGTGTGGGGCGAACGAAGTCGTTCAGGTCAGTGTCAGTGACTGGGAATGGGGGATAGACAAGTGTGGGCATATCTGAAGCTCTGGACCTCACGGCAAAGTCTGCTATAGCCTGGTCAATCTCTTCCCACAGCTCTCTCTGCTCTTTCTCAGCAGCAGCAGCGGTGTCAGCCTCGAGGCAGGAGGTGACAGTGGCGAGAAGGTTGAGTTTGATGGGGCGAACTGGGTGAGGGGCAACTATTAGACAGTGTCCACCTGTTGAGCTGCCAACTACAACAGTGGGGGCTGACTGGGCACGTGTACTGTTCACTAGTGTCCTTTCACATCAATAAGGGGGATGCGGGCTCTGCTCTGCTTACTGATAGCACAGAAGTTGGTGATGGGTGGGGCCTTCAGGGCAGTCAACGGTGGTGACAATGGCGAAGAGGAGAATCAATTTTTAATGAAATGACCTTGGGCAAAATGCTAGGAGGCGTCAAGTGGAACGAAATGAGACAGGAGTCCTGGGTACAACACACAAGAGGGCGAGTAGTGAAGTGAAGTGAAATGGGAAGAGGGGTCAATCTCCTGGTATGCGGGTGCCTTGTGAGGGAAGATCCAAGAAAAATTGATTGGGGCTCCAATAATTTACAGGCAGTCTTATATACTACTACAAATGGGATTCAAGCAGAGCCTAAAGTAAGTGAGGGCAGGCTGAGATACTAAATAAGGAAGTGCGAGACAGAAACTGGCCTGGTCCGTGTGAGCAGGGCAATGCTGCGGGCTAAATGCTACTGGGGTGGGAAAGGGTGGTGAGCGATGGCGCCATCGCGAGGTTAATACCATTGGAGTGGGAATGGATGGTGAAACAACTCGAGCCTGAGCTGTCAAGCCTAGGGCTAGTAGTGGCGAATGCCGGTAAGCGATGGTGAGAGTTGCTACGTGTCTTCAAGGGGAGCCTTGCTGTTACTGGTCTTAAAGTCGTACAAT
>JBBPTI010000822.1:0-10351 GCA_038093995.1 Tylopilus aff. callainus
AACCTGGTCAATACGCACTTATCATTGTCGACGACATAGTCATCTGCGACACGAGGTAGAGAATGCTGAAGACAACGTACAAGCTGTGGTCGTGTGGTTCCTTCGCACTCTTATAACGTACCCAGCCACAATATGGTAAATTTAGTAGTACCTTCACTTTGGAGGGCCACTACCCACAGGCTTCGTTATTCACACAACTGCGTTGTGTTTGGCATGTATTCTACAGGTTCTCCAGCTTGAATCAATTCAATTGAAGCAGAAACGACAGTCTAAAACACTCTAAGCTGCGCTCAAGTGCCGATCTGCATTTCTCAAGGAATCCCTTTTTGGACTGCAAGCCAAGGTACGCGTGATGTGGAGACAGTCTGCCACCCGAAAGTGGATGCCTATCTTAGCGCCTTCGCAGGTTCGACACTGTTACTTGTCCCGCTCCCCTTAAGCTGGGTCTGAACCTTTTGTCAGGCTACCTTTGGTGTATCAGGGAAACATATTGGAGTCAACCTGCTCATAACCCTGTATAAGGGAAGCCAAATATGACCCAAAGTTATGAGGGAGTATATGGTGCAAGGTACATTGGAGAGGCAGTCGATAGTAGGAGTGACACTGACAGGTTGCCGCCTGTTTCATAGTATGCCACCCCACTGCAGATATACATACTAAATGCACACAAGAGAAATTACGAACTGTCCATCCGTGTGACTCTAATTACATGGCTGCTGGGCCATTAGGTCCTCAAAGTTCTAGGAATGAAAGCAAAGATGGCTCCATTTGTGTCGATACTGTACATGTGTCTAGTCGTTGGAGGATGTGCAGTATGACCTAGATCTCAGATGAGTAGAGTCCTTTGTGAGGGCTGGGGACAACAAGCTATTATTTTACCCCTTAGTACAGGTTGACCTTATGTACTATGCTAGTATTGCTAATGCATGATTCAAATATGTCAATGTTGTGCTGCTCTGGCTGGTGAGGCCAAGCTCAGGTTGCTTGTGTTTGGTACTAGTGATTAGTAAGTCATTTTTCATATCCCAACACTCCCCCTCAAGCTGAGTGTAGGCTGAGGTGTTGTAGCTACATACCTGTAGAAGCTCTAGTAGTGACTAAAGAAACTACAGTATGAACATTCCAAATGTAACTATGTGCTTAAGTAAGATGGTGGCTGTACCACCTAGTCCATTTGTACTCTAAAACTTCAACAGCTTTGTGTGGAACACATGCAACTGGCAAGGTAGAGCTTTAGTTAGAATATCAGCTGTCATCTTGCCAATTGGACAATGTGTGAGAATGAGTCATCCAAGACATATCAATCCTCTCATATGGAGATTTTTGTTATGCCTCAGTCTCTGCTATGTACCCCTTACTACACTCCTTTATGCTCACTCACTATATTACTCTATTGGGCACTGCTACCCCACACCACCTCACCATGACTCAGTAACCATACTTCTGCCCCACACCATAGTCAACAAGGCTTACAACATCAGGGCACCTGACCAAGGTAGCATAAAGCCCCTGTTACCTAAGCAGCTGACACCATAGTAACTGCAGATGGTGCCATTACATGCAACACTCATCCCCTGGTCTCACACCAATAGTATTATTCTCTCATATTGTATGATTTCCATATTATTATTTTTCTCTAATAGTGTTATTGTTATGCTCTGATCCTTGTATGCTCATTCTTCCCTACACTTCCTGCTAGGTTACCCTCTCTAGGCATTCCTTCCCATGCCACATCACTGCAACTTGGTACCACCTATAGGAGCCTTTCATGCCCTAGCATAGGCTTACAGCATGAGGGCACCTGACCAAGGTAGCACAAAGCCCCTCTTACCTAAGCCACTGACACCATAGTAACTGTGTGAAACAACTCAAGCCCGAGCTGTCAAGCCTAGGGCTAGTAGTGGCGAATGCTGATAAGCAATGGTGAGAGTTGCAACATGTCTTCAAGGGGAGCCTTGCTGTCATGGATCTTAATTGTACAATATGAGCAGGGAAGGCAATTGGCATTTATACAGCAGCCAGTCAATAGCCTCCAAGACCCTAGTGGTGTAGTGGCATTGTGGGTATAGTACTGGTGGCCACTACCAGTTACTTGGTAGTTGTTACTATGTGCCACTATCCATCAATGATAGACTGGGGTCTTGAAGGTAGTGGCTGGGGTTTATATACTGTTACAGTGTTTGTACATATTTGTATACTATTACTACATATGGTCTGTCAAGGGCCGGCTTTGTTATCATATATGGTCTGTGAAGTTCATGGATCTCTATGGGTCAAAGGAATGTCTTGGTCTGTGCGAGTGGGGCTATGCTCAGGGCAGTGTGCGGCTATGCAGGGCTGTACGGCATAAGGTGTAGGCTGTGGTGAGGGCAAATGGCTATTGGTCATGAGTCCATATGAGTCATACCGGTGTCTATGCGCAAGTATTGCTATAGGCTGAGGACGAGGGCTGTGCAATGGCGAGTGATTGCATGACTGCAGAGCAGGACTGGGGTGATGGAATGCCGAAGGCGATGTCAGGGCTAAGGGTCATGACATGGTGACATACCGTAGGCGAGTCCAGAAATGAAAGCCATTGAATGAGCCTATTTGTGGAGTACGAGCTGTGTAGTGGTGAGTGTGTGTGTGCCAGGCAACTGTGAGGAGTCCATGGTCGCTATCTATTAAAGGCGGCGTGGTCTATGAGTGCTGTGGTTTGCTGTTATGAGAGCCATGCCTCTCTGAAGTACGAGGGTGGTGCTGTGCAAGGGTCTAGATTGTATCATGTGCAGGGTCATGTGACTGGTGTGAGACTGTGCTGCAAGGCATCACTGATAGATCGTATATTGTCAGGTGACCGTGGGACTGTAGGTTACGTGCAGGGAGCCATAATAGGGGTGGAGGTGAGTGGCGACTTATAGGGTGATGAGGCGTGAGGAGCACTGTGTCATAGGGCATCATGGGGTGCTGGAATGGTAGCGAGGGAGTGCGGGTGACTGAGCTAAGGGCTGGAAAAGAGGAAAAAGAGTATTGCGGGCCCGTGTGTAGCATCGAGTACGGCATGATCGTAACACTATCCCCCAACTAGGGATCAGATTCCAGATGATCCGAAGTACAAGATGCTGAAGAGAGCTGAGAGAACGAGAGGGACCAGAGCGAGCAAGGCCCAAGGGTGGAGGGCAGGTCAAGACCAAGAGGGTGGCCATCAAGTCCAGGAGAGACCAAGGGGGTGGCAAAACCATACTGCTGAGTGCCAGGTAAAGGGAACTTTACACTGCCAGGATCCGGCATCCCAATGCTGTGGCAACAGCATGGCAACAAAAGCCTAGAAAAATCCAAGGAAAATGTAAGTACTAAGTAAAGCCTACCAGGGCTAGCAAGTAAAAGACCATGAGTGGGAGTGAGTGATCGCAATGCTAGTTACTAAACCACCATGCCTGTCTGGGGTGGAAATCACTAGCCAAAGGCAGGGGAGTGTGAATTGGGAAATGCCATCAAGGCAGTGGAGTGCACTGTCGAGGCATGGTTTATAATGATGTGCTGGTGCACTGCACTATAGTGCACTTTCAGGGGGGGTGCTCGTGTGTAAGCAGTGGGTTCACGGGTGAAATCCAGGTTATTGTCATCAGGGTCGGAATATGGGTACCAGGTACGAATAACTGTGGAGGAGTGGTGACTGCAGAGGTGTCTTGCATGTGTGGGCAAAGCCTAGCCATCTGGTGACAACCAGTGGGTCTATCGATGCTTGGCAGCTTCAACTTGCAAAGGGGTCTTATTGTGGATTAAGTCCGGCGTGTGGGTACTGTTCTTCATGTGTAGGCCATGAATGCCCATAAGAGAGAGATGGGACCGATATTCTTCTGCTGCGAGGGGACTTTGGTGCGAATGAATGAGCAACTGCTTTGGTTGGAGTGGGGGCGAGTAGTGACAGTCATGGCCTCCAGGAGTCTCGTTCTTTTGGTGCATTTATAGTGAAGGGAAACATGCCCAGGGTTGATGTCATAAGGCTCAGTCAGCGAGGGGTTTCGTTACTGTAAAGGGTCCAGTGTATGCACGGTGTCATGTGTGGGAATGGGTTCATTGCGATCTGGAGGATTGGGCAAGGATGGATAAAGAGTGAGCCAGAGGCTCTGAGTAAAACCATTTCCACTGTCATCTGCTGGGATTTTCCATATGCCAGTCTGTAGGCATGTCCGTTTTCTTTGTCTGCGGGTGTCAATGGTATTCGGTAGGCTGGTGGCCCTACTTTGGCAATTTTAAGTCAGCTGAATACTTAATGCGGTGGCAGTCTTGAGCTGTGTCTATGATCTGCGGTATTCTTCATAAGGGTGGGCCAATCCGTGGCCAGCTGAGCCATTCGTTGGAGCAGTTCCATTCTGCTCGTGTTCTTCGTTTGTCAAGGTAGTCCGGCCTTACCCAAAGGCATGGGGCAATTGTTTGCAGATGGCTTGAGATCTTCATCTGATGGCGTTACTTCCACTAGTTTAAGCCAGTGAGATTGCATGTTGGGGGCAGTCCTGGGCTGCATCTATATGTCGTCAGGGGGTGGTTGTCGAGATGTTTGCGGATCTCGTTTCTTGTGAAGCTGAGGTAGTTTATTGACCTACCGAGGTCACTCTAGATTTGTGTCGCGAGGTGATCCTATTTGGCAGAATCCGGGACAGTTTAGTGTCATGTCAAGGACATGCGGGATCGTGGGTCAAGTAAGGCACCATCAAGGTGCATCCGGGGCAGTGTAAGGTCTCACTTAGAACCTTTCGTCGTTACTGCTGTGGTTTTTCTCTTTTTTCATTTGAATCTGGGTAGTGCATCCTGATGCACTGTTGGGGCAGTTTTACATTGTGCCAGGGATGTACTGGGCTATAAATAAAACTGGGGTGATGCCATACTGGGACATCGTCAAGACAGTTTACCATCATATTGAGGATGTTTTTGTTCTGCTGTAATGAAAACTCATTGGATATGTCATCCAGGCCTTTCATCGACTGTTTCCATTCACAACTTTGCAGGTTCAAGAAGACTGGGTGGTGTCTGCAGAGCAGCTTCTCCTTTGCCCAGGATCTGGTACTTCTGTGGGCAGTCCTTCGCATTATAGGGGTGCCTGAGCCACGTTGGCTTCTTTTCTTCCTTCTGCAGTCATAGGGCTGAACACCTCCAGCTGTGTCCTCTGGGGTGGAATCCACATTCGTGGCATTTATCGGTCATGCACGCTCCCCATTCAGGTTGCGTCTGCACCTGCTGGTTGTATCATTCCTGTAAGTTTTGTATGATGGAGGAGAGTGGCTCTGTTGTCATCGGTCGGCGGTCTTCGAGATTCAGGGCTTTGTATGCCCAATTTAAATCCTTATTGGTTGGCAGGGCTCGGTTACTCATGGCAATGAAGAGTTGGGTGACAGTCACTTCAAGGAATTGGACACGTCCCTGTAACTCCTTGACTTGTCTGTGGAAGTCTTTTTGGTTTGCCCAAATGTCTGAGAACTCTTCGGCTACTTTGTCAACTTTATCAGCCCAATTGTTGTGATTGAAACAACTTGAGCCTGAGCTGTCTAGCCTAGGGCTAGTAGTGGCAAATGCCGGTAAGCGATGGTGAGAGTTGCATTGTGTCTTCAAGGGGAGCTGTGCTGTCCTTGGTCTTATGGTCGTATAATATGAACAGGGAAGGCAATAGGCATTTATACAGTGGCCTAGTTGATAGCCTTCAAGACCCTAGTAATGCAGTGGCATTGTGGGTCTAGGTCTAGTAGCTTTAGAGGCCACCACCCATCAATGATAAGCTGGGGTCTTGAGGGATAATGGCTGGGGTTTATATACTGTTACAGTGTTTGTATGTATTTGTATACTATTACTACATATGGTCTGTCAAGGGCTGGCTTTGTTACCATATATGGTCTGCGAAGTTCATGGGTCTCTATAGGTCAAAGGAATGTCTTGGTCTGTGCGAGCAGGGCTATGCTCAGGGCAGTGTGCGGCTATGTGGGGCTGTACAGTGTAAGGCATAGGCTGTGGTGAGGGCAAATGGCTATTGGTCATGAGTCCATATGAGTCATGCTGGTATCTATGCGCGAGTATTGCTAAAGGCCAAGGTATGAGGGCGATGCAATGGCGAGCGATTGCGTGGTTATGGTGCAATATGGTGTGATATGGGACTGCAGAGCAGGACTGGGAGGTACAGCGTGCCGAGGGTAATGTCAGGGCTAAGGGTTGTGTCATGGTGACATACTGTGTGCGAGTCCGAGGGCAAGAGCCATTGAATAAGCCTATCCATGGAGTGCGAGCTGTGTAGTGGTGAGTGCATGCGTGCCGGGCGACTGTGGAGGAGTCTGGAGTCTGTGTCTCAAGAGGTGGCACTGTCTATGAGTGCTGGGGTCTGCTGTTTAGGGGCCGTGACCTATCCGAGACATAAGGGCTATGCCGAGTGGCTGTGTGAGGGGTCTAGATCATATCACATGCGGGGTCATGTGACTAGTGCAAGACTGTGCTGCGAGGCATCACTGATGGATCATATGTTGTCAGGTGACCGTGGGACTGTAGGTCTCGTGCAGGAAGCCATAGTAGGGACAAAGGCAAGTAGTGACTGTAGGGTGATGAGAGGCAAGGAGCACTATGTCGTAGGTCATTGTAGGGTGCTGGAATGTTGGTGAGGGAGTGCGAGCGACTGAGCTAAGGGCCAGAGTGAAGGAAAAAGCGTAACGAGGGCCCATGCGTAGCATTGAGTGTGGCATGATCGTAACAGTGATGGGCGTTGGTCATAGCCTTCTTGGCAGTCTTTGTTGAGTTGTATGGGTTGAATCGCTTTGCCATGGTGTGTTGGGGTCTCTTACGTTGTGAACCGGGCCTCTCTTCCATCGGGGGTGAATTGTCATGGTGCCAATTATTTGTGTTGTGACCTGGGGCCATCTTCTTTGTCGCTGCTTGATTTCTTCGGAGGGAAGGCTACCCTCATGCGTTCATCGTCTGGCCTGAGATCTATTCATTATACTCCTTCCAGTGGAGTTGCTTCCTTCATTGTGCACTTAATGCTTCAGGGGTTTGATTTGGTTTGTGTGAGTATCCCCCAACTATCCCACAAAGGGGGTATTTTATTTCGTAAATGTCTTCCAGTGGGCCTTTCGTTCGGTTGGGGTCCCATGGTTGTTCTGTTGTCTTGTTGCTTGCGAGGGACCCCAACTGTCTGTGAAGGGTGTCTGTTAGTCTAGTTGTAAATGCTTACCCCTAGTATCGGTGGGCCTAGCTATGTCATTGTTAGTGTTGGTCCTGTTTCATACCCAATGTCTTATATGAAGGTCTTTGTGTTGCCTTTTTCTGGGGAGGCCCGTAACCCTAGTGTCAGTGTTGCATATGGCCAGTCATTTGGCCTGATTGTTGAGCAGTCGGTTGCTCCAGTAGTGTCAGTGTTCTGGCACATCATCCTTTGGTTGGTTGAGGAACTATAGCGTGTTGTGTGGGCGTCTGAGACCCAATAAATAAGGTGTCAATCTTCATCCTGTAAAGTGCTGGTAACTGGCAGTGGAAAGCATCAGTGGTGATCCTGCGGTTCTCCAGTGATAGTCTAATGGTGAAGGGGAAGTTGATTGCATAATGTGCATGGGCACTGGAGAAAGAGGAAAAGAGGTGGCCTGCTACTGAGGGGGTCTTAATCCCAGAGGCTACCTGTAAAAGAAGGGAGGGGTCAAGCCTGCTACTATGCCTTAGCGGGCACATCACAGTCCTAGGGATGGGAGGCCGCAGCAACCATCCTTCAGATGTCGAGTCCAGTGTTCTGAAGAGAGAGGATGCAGTTTGTGCACATATGTGGGTGTGACTGGCATGTTGCTAAACTTCTATCTTAAGAAGCGGAGTGCCTTATCATTGGTGTCACTCCTGGCCAGGCTTTCGGTCTTCGTTGTCTGTGTTCATCGTCGCTGCCTTTTCTTCAGGGGAGGGCTAACCCCATCGTCAAGTCTTCAGTGTTCTGGTGATCCCGGGTGAATCTGGCGATCGGAGTCCAAGGCAGTTTCCGCCGTGCTGAGGGTGAGGAATGTTGAGGTTGGAGTCTACTGCTTATCGTGGGTCAGTCCGGTGATACTATATCCTTCCTTGATGAAATGCCAATCAATGGGTAGACTGAGGGTGGGCGTTGTGTTGGTTAGTGTTGAGTAGTCATATACTGCTAGCGAGAGTAGACTCTCTGGAATACTGTACTATTGGGTTCCTAAGGTGTGCCGCATATGGTGTTGTGAGGGTGATCCAGGGTTGGTCCTGCGATCTGAGGCAGTTTATTGTCGTTTTGAGGATGTTTCAGTGTCATGTTATAAAGAGGGGGTTCCAGTTATAATGCTTCCGGCTGAGAGCCTTAAAGCCTCGGGTTGGCTGTCGATGTTGAAGATGCCATATACTGATGGCATGGGGTAGCGAGTATGTAATGGTCCCAATATGATGCCTTGGGCTAAAGGCCTCAAGCCTGCGTCGGCTGTGGTCTGTGATAGGTAGTGGGTGTTGGTTGTAAAGGTCTGTGGGCATCTGTGTAATCTGGCACAAGAACTTGCTGGGGCCGGCAACCTATGATGCCGATTCTGGTCATTAGTGGAACTGTAGGGTGTCTAGCAATCTACTGCTGCATCGTGACAGGATCCGGCAATAGAACTTCTTTCAACCTGTCATCCATGTTCTCTGTTGTGGTTGTTAGTGTTGTTGAGCGGATAGGAACTAACCCGTCTATCTCTGCTCATTGTGAGTAACCCTTGATAACTCTCTACTGTGCATGCTGGTCAAGTGTGATGTCGTCGAAGGCTTCCAGGGCGACATCGAGGGCTGCGGTGGAAGATGTGAGTCTATCATAATGAAACAACTTGAGCCTGAGCTGTCAAGCCTAGGGCTAGTAGTGGTGAATGCTGATAAGCAATGGTGAGAGTTGCAATGTGTCTTCAAGGGGAGCCTTGCTGTCATGGGTCTTAATTGTACAATATGAGTGGGGAAGGCAATTGGCATTTATACAGCAGCCAGTTGATAGCCTCCAAGACCCTAGTGGTGTAGCGGCATTGTGGGTATAGTACTGGTGGCCACTACCAGTTACTTGGTAGTTGTTACTATGTGCCACTACCCATCAATGATAGACTGGGGTCTTGAAGGTAGTGGCTGTGGTTTATATACTGTTACAGTGTTTGTACATATTTGTATACTATTACTACATATGGTCTGTCAAGGGCCGGCTTTGTTACCATATATGGTCTGTGAAGTTCATGGATCTCTATGGGTCAAAGGAATGTCTTGGTCTGTGTGAGTGGGGCTATGCTCAGGGCAGTGTGCGGCTATGCAGGGCTGTACGGCATAAGGCGTAGGCTGTGATAAGGGCGAATGGCTATTGGTCATGAGTCCATATGAGTCATACCGGTGTCTATGCACAAGTATCACTATAGGCTGAGGATGAGGGTGGTGTGATGGTGAGTGATTGTGTGACTGCAGAGTGGGACTGGGGTGGTGGAATGCTGAAGGCGATGTCAGGGCTAAGGGTCATGACATGGTAACATACTGTAGGCGAGTCCAGGGGTGAAAGCCATTGGATGAGCCTATTTGTGGAGTACAAGCTGTGTAGTGGTGAGTGTGTGTGTGTGCCGGGCAACTGTGAGGAGTCCATGGTTGCTATCTATTAAAGGCGGCATGGTCTACGAGTGCTGTGGTTTGCCATTATGAGAGCCGTGCCTCTCCAAAGTACAAGGGTGGTGCTATGCAAGGGTCTAGATTGTATCACATGTGGGGTCATGTGACTGGTGCGAGACTATGCTGCGAGGCATCATTGATAGATCATATATTGTCAGGTGACCGTGGGACTGTAGGTTACGTGCAGGGAGCCATAATAGGGGTGGAGGCAAGTGGCGACTTATAGGGCGACGAGGGGCGAGGAGCACTGTGTCATAGGGCATCATGGGGTGCTGGAATGGTAGCGAGGGAGTGCAGGCGACTGAGCTAAGGGCCGGAAAAGAGGAAAAAGAGTACTGTGGGCCCATGTGTAGCATTGAGTACAGCGTGATTGTAACACTGTGGATGGTGCCATTGCACACAATATCCACACACTCCATTCCTACACCAATAGCCATAGTCTCTCATATTGTACAATTTCCATATTATCTTTTGCACCAATCATGAAATCCCCTCCACACTGCCCTGCTTGCATGGACCAGGCCAGTTTCCTTCTCACACTTCCATCTTTAGTAACCTGGCCTGCCCTCATGTATTTCTATTGGAGTTCCAACCTAGGTAGCTAGTAGTATATAAACCTGCATATAACTCATCAAAACTCCAATCAATTCTTCTTGGATCTTTCCTCAAAGAGCACCTGCTATAAAGAGGACAGTTACCATTGTCTACACTCCACTACCACTTTTACTACACAATC
>JBBPTI010000823.1:0-10322 GCA_038093995.1 Tylopilus aff. callainus
CAGGACTGCAGTAAGTGTTTCTGGTAGTCTCCATTCATTCCCAGGCCCTCGTGAGGTTGTCCTTTGTCTGCTGGAGGATGGTCTGGTAATCATGTGCCAGTGTAGAAGTGGCAGGGGATTTCAAATCATGAGGCTCTACCCCTATTCAGGGTTGGTATGTGCATGTGACCTGAAAAGGAGAGAATTTCAAAGTGGTGGACTGCTTCATATTAAGAGAAAACTGGGCCAGGGGCAGCCAGCGTGCCCAGTCATCCTGCCATTTAGTACAATACATATGGAGGTATGAACCTACTTCTCTATTTACATGCTCGGTCTGCCCATCTGTCTGAGGGTGATGAGCCATGGACTTCTTTACTGAAATTCCTAACTGCACACAAAGTGATGTCATTAGTGTAGCAGCGAACTGGGGGCCATGATCAGAAACAATGGACTGGGGAAAACTGTGATATTTTCAGATGTGAGTCAAGTACAAGTCCACTAGTCCAGTGGCAGAACAGATCTTTGTACAGGAGACTAACTCCACCTCCTTCAAGAAGCAATCCACTACTGTTAAGATAGCATCATATCCTCCTGCTAAGGGCAAATCCATGATAAAATCTGCTGAGATGTCTTCCCAGGGGGCATTTGGGACTGGCAAGGGTTGTAACTCTCCCTTCAGTGGCTGATTACTGGGCTTCGCTCGGGTGCAATGGGTGCACACCTGCACATACTTTTCTACATCCTTTCACATGCCTGGCCAACTATAGGAATGAGCGAGGAGTTCCAAAGTCTGTAGAACTCCGGGGTGTCTGCTGACCACATGATCATGGTGAAGTGTGGTGACTTGGGTGCATAAGTCCAGGAGTATGTAGATTCAGTTGTTCTTCTTAAGCACCCAGTCTTCAATCACATACCCTTGTGCCATCAACTTCTTGAGGATGGTTTTGGGGAGATGTATTGTTCTGTGTGAGATCTCATCGGTGAGCTCCTCTCCTGAGGAGATTACCTCTACCACTTCTGCATCTTTTGTCACCTGTCAGATCTGCTCTGGAGGTATCACCAACACTGCCTTGTTGTCTCCTTCTCTGCTGCTAATCAAGTCTGATTGCTGGGAGAGGGTGTCAGCTTTCATCATCAAGCTTCCTGCTTTATGGCACCATTTGAAGTTGAAGCATGATAGGTACTGGGCCCACCAGGCTTGTCGTTGGTTCAGGTCTTGTTGTGTCATGAACCAAGTGAGATTCTGGTGGTCATTCCAGATCTTGAACTCATACTGGGTCCCTTCTAGGTAGTGCCTCCATCTTTCTAGCACAGATATGACACTGAGCATCTCCTTGTCAGCAATGGGATAGTTGTGTTGCTCTGGCATCATGAAATGTGAGGAAAATGCAATGGGGTGCCAGCGGTCTTCTTTCTGCACCAACAGTACTGCCCTGACTGTGCAATTACTGGCATCACTTTCAAGCCAATACCAGCAATTGTTGTCTGGATATGCCAGGACTGGAGCAGTAGTGAAACAGTGTTTCAACTCTCAGAATGCAGATTTGCAGTCTTCCATCCACTCGAAGGCAAGATTCTTCTTTGTTAAGTCATGGAGGGGACAGGCAACATGGGTATAGTCCTTGATAAAACATCGGTAGAAGTTGGTGCAACTGAGGAAGGCCCATGTTTGTTGTAAGGTGGTGAGTGAGGGCCAGTCCATCATGGCTTTCACCTTCCTGGGATCCATCCTGATTCTGTTGGAAGTTACTATCATCCTGAGGAATTCAACTGTCATAACAGAAAAGGAATACTTCTCGGGTTTAATGAATAGGTCACTCCTTTCTAAACATTCCAAGACCTCCACAACCCTTCTCTCATGGTTTTGTTGATTATCATTCTGCAAAAAGATTAGTAGATCATCAATGTATACCACCACATTGGGCATGTCTGAGAAGAGGTCGTTCATCATAGTCTGAAAGGTGGCTGGTGAGTTACAAAGCCCAAAGAACATCACTGTCGGTTCATAGGCCCCTTTGTGGCATACAAAGGCTGCTTTCCACTTGTCTCCCTCTTTGATCTGAATATTGTTATACCCCCACTGGAGGTCCATCTTGGTAAAGATCTGGGCCCCTTTCAGTTTGTCGACTAGCTAGGAGATGAGGGGTAGAGGGTAATTATTATGGACAGTGTGTTCATTCAGATACCAGTAGTCCTGAACCATCCGCTTTCGTCCATCTTTCTTCAGGACAAAGAACACCGGTGAGATTTATTTGGACTTTGACAGGCGAATATACCCCTTATGCATCTGATCTTCGATGAAGTCCTCGACCTCTTTCTGCTTCATTGGACTGAGGGGAATGATCCGTCCCTTCCTTGGTTTGAATGTGTCTTTGAGCTCTATTGCATGGTCCCAGGATTTTCATAACAGCATACGTTCTGAGTCCTTCTGAAAGAACACATGTGAGTAACAGTGATACACCTTTGGTATGAGTCATAGAGGATCTTCTGGGACCAGAACACTCAGTTGTTCCTTCTTTTGACTCCGCTGTTTGGCATGTGCTGTAAAGAAGACAAGGACTCCGGGGTGGACTTGGGTAGAAGTCCTAGAAGTCCTAGGGGTTGTCAGTGTGTGTGGGGAGCAATAGGCTCGCCCCTAAGGGACTCTGGAGCACAGGGAGTGGATCAGGGAAGTCCTCGAGTAGTCGACCAGCGAGAAGCGCAAGTCCGACAGTCTTGTAGAGCATTAGCGGTTGGGGGCGGTGACGGGAGATAAGATGGTCGTAAACGGTGAGCAGTCGTGGTGCGGTGAACGGTCGGTGAACGGTAAACGGTGCGGTAAGAGCTAAAATGGGAGCTGCCTTCCAAGTTCCTATGACATCGCTTTATAGTCTGGGAATACCCGAGACTTAGGTACGACTATAGGAACCTGAGTCTAAAGAAGGAACAAGAATAAACTAGTCGAGAGAACATGAAATGAAATAAAACTGATGGTCTTCCGGACTTATTGACGGACTTACATCCGGTCAACCAATCCTACTGTACAAGATAAAAAGGGGAGTGTGAAGGTAGAAACAAAAGGGGCACAGAGACCGTATGAAAGGACGTGAGATGTAGGGATACCACCGTAGAGATGTACCACTCTCTACATCCGCGGGGGACTTAGCGACTGACTGTCCCCAGTCAGGTCACATGATATGCGTTGGTGCGGGGTTCGAAACGGTGGGCGCATCGCGACTACAAGTCTGCTGTCGGTTCACTTCTTCTTCATCTATCCTCACTCTTCTACACCACCCAACCATGTCCAGCCGATTCGAATGAAACCGCCAACTCGTGAATGCCAGCGCAGCACATCGAGTGAAGCTGCAAGGCGCCTTCCGCGAGGCCACCGAGGCACTCAATACCGAGGTGATGATGAGGCCGGGAGACAGCAAGGGGCTATGGGAGGAGCAGGACGACTGGGTGAAGCGATTCAGGGCAAGGATGGTGAGTCCGAAAAGCCGTGGGGTGTGGACACTAATAAGACCGTCACCAGGATGCCTGGAATGCTGCGACTGAGGTGGCGGCGAACCTCGGGCTCGACACGTCATTGCCTGAAGACGTTAACATGCAACTCGATGAGGCCGATAGCTTCTACCACGCCTGGTTGGTTCGCGTGCCCGCTGTTCCCGAGGCGACTCCAACGTTAGAAGACGAGACAGTCGCCAGGACTCCAACAGGACTCGTCTCCGCAGAGGAAGGGGTGGACACCACGGAGGAAGGTGTTCCAGCACCGCTCAACGTGACGTCTGAGGTGCTGCTCGCGAAGGTAAGTGTTTTAGGACTGAACTTGGCGCTGCTGACGGTTGTGTAGAGGACGCGCGACGATGGGGACAAGGACACAGTCGTGAAGAGGCTCAAGTCCTCGGACACACCATGGATGAGATGGTGGACCGACAAGGTCTGCGCACAGTGCTGGGCCGCCAACGCGGATGAGTGATGTGCACCGGGCCCAGGATCCACTTGTCAACGGTGCTATGAGCGCCAGATCAAGTGTGACCTGAGCGCTGGACGGGCGGCCCCATGGAAGAAGGCGGTGGTGAGAGCGGGAGCAGCGCGGGCAGCCGCTAGAGGTAAGTACTCTTTGGGTGGTGGCAGTCGGGACTCACAACCCTCTAGAATCTGTGCCTGCGATTACGAAACGACCAATTTGGGCAGTGGCCAAGGCTGGGTCCAGCAAGAGACTCATGTTACCGATCGACGTGACGTCCGAATCAGAGGTGGAAGAAGTAGAGCCGATGCCCGTCAAGGCTAAGGGCAAGGGGAAGGAGTGGGCCGCACCGAGGAAGACCGCGCGACAGGAGAAGAGGCCGATCGAGGGTGTGATGCGTCGTGTCAATGCACTGGAGGCGCGACTGTTCCAGCTCCGTACTGACACGAAGAAGCTGGAAGTGCAGCAGGACGAGGTCTTGGCAGAGTTGTGGGTCCTCTCAAAGGAGCTGAGCGTGATCCCCGAGCCTGTCGACTCCGAGTAGGTAGTACCGTCGTCCCGTGTAGAAGTCCGCGCATGTCGTAGGTAGTCCTATGTATAAAAATAGGCCGTAATCAGAATGAAATACAAAGCAGAACAAGGCGTAGCATGAATAAGAAAAGAAACATAAGAAGAATTGTGCGGGATACCACCCGACTTGTCTTCTTCAGTCTTCTTTCTTTAGTCTATGGGGTATATGTAGCGGTTTTTAGTCTATGAAGTTAAAGGTGCGCGGTGCCTCAAGGCGCGTGTGAAGGTCAGGAGGTACATTGGATACAATCACATGGAGACACGAACAGAGGAAAGAGATGGACTTTACTTTTATGTTTTATGTTTTTATGGTTCTATTGTGTTTTGTTTAGATGGTATATGAGGAGTGGAGAGGAGTGGAGAAAGGCATAGAGTCTGTTAACAGTCTTTTCAGTATGTAGGAGAGAGCGCCGGATGAATCCCGGGGTAGAACAAAGAGGAGGAACAGGTATCGTAGGAGACCACAGACTTATAGGTCCGGGTCGTTGAAGTCCGGGTCTGCTTCATCTGGTTCAGGGACTTCTTCTCCCACTAGCCTGTCTAGGCTTTCGTCATCGAGACCAGTAAGGCTCGTGACAGGAATTGAGGATCTGGAACAAGGGTAGTAAGGGATAACACGAAAAGCTGCATAGCACAGCTTGGAGACCACACCATCCAACTCGGCCAGGATATACGATCCTCCAGAAGTCCAGCGAAGGACCACCATTGAACCAATGTACCTAGGCTTCGTCTTTCGGTTCAGCTCTTTCTCAACACAGGTATTACAAACGAGGACTAGACTCCCAGGGTGGAAGTCGAAGTCCATGATTCGGTTCTTGAAAGTGGTCTCGAAGTGCTTGATCGAGTCAAAGTGGGCCTTCGTTACATGCTCCTGAATCGACTCCAAGTCGTCCTGACGCTTTTGAAGTTGGTGTGCTCACCAGGCGATCAGTCCGGATGGAGAGAAGGGATCTGTTTCTGGTAGTGGGACAAGAAAGGTAGCTTCAGTGAGATCAAACGGAAAGAGTGGTTCAACGCCATGAACCATAAAATATGGCAATAGACCAGTGGAACGGACCACTGTCACGTGCTCGGCCCAAAAGACTAAGTGAGCGGCAGTATGCCAGCGAGACTCCCCTCCTGGGGAACTTTTGATGATGGACTCCCGGACATCAAAGTGACGCCGTTCGACCACCCCATTTGCCTGGGAGTTGTAGGGGGAGACGCGGATGTGGCGAATACCATACCGGTCCGCAAGGATATCTAAACCCTGGAGAAAAGCAGGGCCGTTGTCAGTTACAATTTCGGAAATGGGACCCCAACGGCAGAGGAGGTCTTCAAAGAGGAAGGCGGCAATCGAGGTGCCATTCTCAGACCACAGCATACGCCATTCCGGGTAAGCGGTCAGAGCGCAGTGGGCCTGGATGATATATCTATATCTGCCAGAGCGGGGCATCAGCATTGTGTCAACATGTACTTTCCAAAAAAGTCCGCCAACAACTGGGACGGTTGGGGGAATATGGAAGCGAGCGGTCTGACGAATTTGGCATTCATGGCAAGTACGCACGAACCACTTGACATCATCGACCAGCATTGGCCACCAGAAGCGAAGGAGTAACTGAGTACGGACTGTGTAGACACCTTTGTGCCCGAGGTCATCATGTGCCTCCTTAATCAGTCCGTACTGGTGGTCTTCCAGTACGACGAGCTGGTGTCGTCCATGAGGTTCGCGGCGCCATAAAGAATCGTTAAGGATGAAGAACTTTGTCGCCGAGTTTACAAAGGATTGGAACTCGGCGTCTGAGAGGTCAGTGGGGCGTATACGGGAATGAAGGAAGTCTCTGATTACGCGGATGCGGGCCTCTTGCACCATAGCTTTAGTGGACCGTGGGATGATAGATAGGTCGGTAGGGTGATTCTGGTCGGTGGTGGCAGAGGCGAAGACCGCAGCGTAAGGCCAAGTAGACCGAGGCCGCAGTGCAGGCGAAAGAGCATAGTCCGTGGACGTAGGCGGACCAACGCAGAGATATAAAGAGGGGGCAAATGGTAGGTAGGAATGAGGTAGTGTGCGATTGTTAAGAATAATGGTAGCGAAGGAATAGGCCTGGTCGAGCCAGTCCTCGATGCTCCCTTCTTCAGGAGGATCCTTATCAGAAGTGGGGCACCGAGAAAGACCGTCCGGACCTGTGTGCCGTGTCGCAGAGACATGACGAATCTGGAAATGGAACAAGAGGATACCTGCGATCCATCAATTGATGGTCGCGTTGGGCTGAAGGTCCGGGTTGTTGATCATTCCCTGGACATATTTAGCATCCATTTCTACGATGAGGTTAGCGATACCAAAGATGAAGACCCTAACTGAGCGAAGCGCCTGAAAGAGTCCATAAAGTTCGAGTTTCGCCTGCGAATAGCGGCTCTCAACTTCCGTAAGGCTAATAGAACCAAAACGGTTCGGATAGCGCTTTCCATCCTCGCCTTCCTGTGATAAAATGAACCCGACCGCTATGACCGAGGTGTCTACAGCAAGGACAACCTCTCGGCCGGACTCATAGTCCAAGCGGCGGAGTGCGGGGGACTTAATGATCTCGTCCTTGAGACGAGCCATCGCATCTTTCTGAGCATCGCCCCATTCAAAGGGGACACCCTTTCGTGTGAGGTTAATTAGCCGTCGAGCAAGAGAGGCGAAATTACGGATGAAAATGCGGACGACACTGCAGGTACCAAGGAAACCGCAGACTTGGGTAAGGTTTTCGCAGTCCGGCCAGTCCATAATCTTTTGGACCTTGGCCTCGTGTGCTATACGTCCTTCGGGGGTGCACTTGTGCCCGACAATGGTGGCATCCGGGGCCGCAAGTACGAACTTCTTGGCAGAAACTGTCGCATTGACGTTCTGCAATCGCTGTAAAATACGGTGAATGACAACAAGATGATTCCAAATAAAAAGACAGATTCCCGGATTCTTGGGAATGGTCTCATAGGATCCGTTGGGCCGCTGGTGCCTTGTAGTTTTGGACTTCACGGGTAAGTCATCGACAAAAGGCATGGTATGGTGTGGAATCTCATCCTGCAAAATAAATGCCATATCGGCTTGGTAAATTTGGACCACATTAGTATGGCCCATGGGAAGAGTGGTGAGACGATGGGGACCGAGCG
This sequence comes from Tylopilus aff. callainus, assembly GCA_038093995.1. NCBI lineage: Eukaryota > Fungi > Basidiomycota > Agaricomycetes > Boletales > Boletaceae > Tylopilus > Tylopilus aff. callainus. The sequence goes on from JBBPTI010000823.1 coordinate 7,631, forward strand.
GACTATTAAAAGTCATCATATCTCGAGAGTCCACATGCAGAGGTCTTTGGTCGTAATCAGCAAAGAGGTCCATCATACCGTAGACCGCATACCCACCAAAGGATTCGGCGAGATGCTCGACAAACAGCGGGACAGAGGAGTCCCTGATGGTCACGGCATTGAGGGGTTGAAGGTTGTGGACAAGGCGAAGAGTTTTTCCATCCTGCTTCAGGACGCAGAACCAGCACGAGCGATAGGCTGCGGCCGATGGCTCATATACGCCCGAAGCGATGCGGTCTTTGATAATTTGGATTGCCTGATCCCAGGCCTTTGGAGGTATTGGTATATTGCAGAGGACCCATGGCGTATGGGGTACTGTTGGTATCTTGACAGGTGGGAAATACCGTTCATCAAGGCGCCCGCGCTCAGTAGGAATCCAAGCGAAGGCAGCTTCATGGTTGCATACGATCCACCTGACCAGCTTAACTTCTTCGGGCCATAGCCAATTCGCAGGGTCAAGATTGAGCGTGTCAGCGCATTCCTGAGTAAAATGAAGTCCGGGGACAAAGTCTGGCAGGTGAGCGGGTAGCAGTACAAGACCAGCAAGAGTGTCATCAGGTAAGTGGTGCAGCACGCAATACTCCTCCTTGAGAGGAGCTGTGACTGGCTAAACCTTTTTAGCTACCGGTTTATACGCAAGAGAGTGAGAAGTTGGGTCGAAGGTGAAAACAGAACCAAATGCAGAAACATTGGAAGGTGATAAGGAAGATTGGGTCGAGGAGAGGAAGGAATAGGTAGGAGACCATGACGGTCTTCGTAAGTCCGTTGGTCTACGAGATAAAAATTTGGATGAAGAAGCAGTGAGCTGCAGAGATGAAGTGTGAGTATCTCCCCAACCTTTTGGCGGATCATCGACACCTAAAAACCCTGGTGAAACTCAATAGTAGGCCGATGATTGGCACAAGCAAAACCATGGCGGCAGCGCGGACATCCTTCTGTCCAAGAACGGGTAGGTAGTTTAAACTCCTTGCCCATGTTAGGGTCTCGGAGGGTGATAGTTTGTGCCCCATCAGGGAAATCATCAGTAGACGCGCTCATGAGACAATGAAACGGGCGACTGAGCAATAGGTCAAAGTTGGCCCGTGGTACCACTTGGACCTGTAGGCAAACCTCGCCTGTACCAAAGTCTAGAGCAAGGTTTTCAACAACACCAATGGTAGATTCTGTGGTGGTGTTAGCATTGGACATCGTCATGAGGTGGTCAGAGCGGACTGGTAGTCCGAGCTCTTCCCACAACCGTTTCGGCATGGCGACGATCTCGGACCCAGTGTTCAAGACCGCAGTAATGGTTCAATCGGTCCCTACAACACGAGCTTGCAGAGACCGCAGCGGGATGCTGTGGGACGCTATGATATGGCCGTCATCGCTTCGAAGGACGCAGTCGCCATACTCTCGTTCCACGGCTGCCGGGTCACGACTGGCAAGCTCATTGACCTGCACAAGGTTAGCGGTTGTGGGGATGCAGATAGTAGCAGAGGCCTTCCGGAAGCGCTTGCGCACATCCGGGACCTGAGAAATGATGTCCTTTATAGTTACTGGTACGGTGGCCTCTAGGATCTGATCGAGGAGCCGCTTAGGGGCGGTCTTGTCTTCTAGGGGAAAGGTGTAATGGAACTGCCCAGTGGGGGCAGTGGCGGAGTTAGTTAGTTCTGTCCAAGGAGAAGGGTTAGCGTTAGGGGCGAATGAGGAAGCAGCTGGTGCTGTGGGGGCAGGAACAGGAACCATGGTCTTTGAAGGTCCAGGTGTCGGGGCGCGGGCCGCCTCCATCGCCGGTGAGGCGATTTCTTTGGTGACCGTTGCTGCACGAGGACCAGCGCGGTTCTGTCTGCGGGTAGGTAATTCTACTCCGTCGAAACGAACTCACTTGCCTTTGTCCTTGGCCCATTCGGCCTTGAACGTGGCTGCAGCGTGAGCCATGTATTGTCTAAACTCGGGGTCAGCTATCTCGACATCTGGATCGTCGTCCCAGCGCTCGGCAGGAGCTAGGAAAACTGACAGCTCAATATCCAAAACTGTGTCAGTGTCAGGTATGACAAGGGATAGGAGTCTGGTAGTGATGTTAGTAGCAGGCGGGGCGGAAGCTCGTGTCCCAATTGCATCAAGACAATCCTTCAGGCAAGACGTGCCCTCAATGCGTGGGATGCGCTTCCCGTCAGGAAGGCAGATCTGACCATCAGTGCCCCTGCTAGCCTTCCCAGCTGCAAGGTACTCGGTAATGTTGGGGCAATTGCCAATGAAATGCCCATACTTATCACAGAAGGCACAAGAGTGTTTGGAGGAGCGCTGCATTGCCACCTGCTCTTGTTTAACTACGACCGGCGGAGCAGTCTGTGGCAGAGCAACTGGCGGGGCCGTGGGGGCAGCCCATGCTGGGTAGTATGGAGTTGGAGTCAGAAGGGGCCCCGACACAAGGCTCAGAAGAGGACGAAGAGCTGCGCCAGTTAATAGGAACTGGGTGGCGTCGAGAGTATCTTTAATGGAATATGGATCAGCGGGATGGTGCGTGGTTTTGGTAATGAGAAGGCGGTGGCGGACTTGAGCTGCCAAGTCCGCAGGGAGTCTGGCAAGGAACAGAGTGTCTCGGTCCAAGTCCGAGAGCTTCCTCGCCTAGACTAGCGGTGTGGCGATCTTGATAAAACTGCGGTGGTACTGG
>JBBPTI010000824.1:0-10322 GCA_038093995.1 Tylopilus aff. callainus
CTTTTGTAATACTTCATAGGATTTCAATAAAACAAGAGGATTGCTGGTGCTATTTGGTTCTACAAACAAAGATACATATATGGACATGGTGTCTGAGTTGAAATATGTTCCCACACTTCTTGTCTTTCAACCACTACCATCATACAATCCCTCTCTGCCACTCAACAAAATGCCATTCTCTCTCAACTTGATTCTGGCCATTCTATTTGCTCTATTGCCTCTAGCACTGGTGTCAGCATGGCTGCCATCTCTAGACTTTATTCCAAGGAGTGTTCTGACCTTCAGATATCTATTGGAGGTCATCCATCAAAGCTTTCTAATGCCAATGTCCATCATGCTATTCATCTTATCACTAGTAACAAGGCAGAGAATGCAGCTCAAGTCACCAAAGCTCTTTCTACCATCACCAGTCAGCCTCTCCATTCCAATATAGTTTGTTGTCACTTGAAAAAAGCTGGTATGAAAGCTGTAGTCAAGTCCAAACAACCTTTACTCTCTGTCAAACATTGCAAGGCTCAGTTGGACTTTGCCTATGCTCACAAGGATTAGACTCTAGAGGACTGAAAACAGGTAGTATGGTCTGATGAGACTAAGTTCAATTGCCTTGGGTCAGATGGTCACAAATGGGCATGGAAAAAGGCAGGAGAGGGCCTTAGTGATAGGTTGAAGGAACTCTCAAGTTTGAAGGAAGTTCCTTGATGTTATGGGGCTGTATGACTTGGGATGGCATTGGATATGCTACTAAGATTGATGGTAGGATAGATGATGACCTTTATCTTCAAATTTTGAGGGATGAACTCAAAGCTTCCTTGGAGTTTTATGGTCTTAATTCTCCTGACATCATCTTCTAGCAAAACAATAACCCCAAGCATATTTGTAGGAGGGTTAAGGAGTGGCTAGAAGAACAGGATTTCAGGACTATGGTATGGCCTGCACAGTTCCCAGACCTCAACCCCATAGAACATATCTGGCCTTATCTCAAAAGGAAGCATGGAGAGTATGAAAACCCTCCTAAGGGAATAGAGGAATTATGGAAAAGGATTGAGGAGGAATGGGACAAAATACCAGCTGAGATGTGTTAGAATTTGATTGAAAGCATGCCTAGGAGGATTGAGGGAGTGCTCAATGCCAAAGGAGGATACACCAAATAATGATATATACCAAATACCCATCTGTAAATGAAAGTGACAAAACTGTTCCAATGTAGCTACTGTTTTAAATTGGCCATATCTCCACAGCCACCAGGTCAAATCACATGATCCAAGTACCTGCAGGTAGCCAGGAGTGTGTACTAGTATTTGTCTCACCAATGCTAAGCAATATTCCCATGGGTGCATGCAGTGTGCTTCACACACTGAATTATTGTCAAACATTGGAATGGTTTTGGGAGTCACTGTATGTGCCCAGGGACAATCCAGCACAGGCAGAGGTTGGAGGAGCTTGGCAGGCAGCTGATCCCTGGGTTTCACTCAAGCACAATGGGTACATCCCTGAACATACTTTTCCACATTTTTTTGCATACCATTCCAGGAATATCCACAGGTAAGTAGCTCCAAGGTGTGAGAGACCCCAGGATGTCCAGCCACTGGGGAATCATGATGGAGTTAGAGCAGTTGGGAACACAGAGCCAGGGGTATGTACACTTTCCCTTGACATTTGAGAATGTAATCTTGGATTGCAAACCCCTGTGCCATCAACTCCTTGAGGGTGGATTCAGGTAGGCAAATCATCTGATGGGAAATCTTGTCAGTAAGTTGTTTTCCAGGTGTTTCTATCTCTACTCCATTTCCATCCTCTTCCACTATTCTGATCCACTTGGGCAGAATTACCAGAACAGCCTTATTGTCCTTCTCTCCTATGTTTACCAAGTCAAAACATTAGAAGAGTGCATCTGCTTTGCCCATGAGATTGCCTGCTTTATGGTGCCACTTAAAGTTGAAGCAAGAGAGGTATTGGGCCCATTGAGCTTGACACCAGTTTAGATCTTGGCAGGTCATGAACCAGAAGAGATTCTGGTGGTCATTCCAGATCTCAAACTCATACCTAGTTCTTTTGAGATAGTGACACCAGTTTTCCAATGCCATGATGACACTAAGCATTTGTCTTCCACCAGGGTGGAGAGTACAGCCTCTACCATATGATTACTGGCATCACTCTCTAATTGGTAGCACTTGTTGTTATTAGGATATGCTAGAACTAGGGTGCTCACAAATTTTGCTTTCAAATTGTCAAAAGCTTTCTGACACTCCTCGATCCATTCAAAGGTGCAGTCCTTCCTGGTTAGGTCATACAATGGTCAAGCTATCTGAGTATAGTCCTGAATGAAATGCCAATAGAAATTGGCCATTCCAAGGAAGGACTGGGTTTGTCATAGAGTGGTAGGGGCTGGCCAGTCCATGATTGCTTTTACCTTTTCCAAATCCATGGCTACCCCTCCTTTCTGACAATCATCTACCTTCTCCATCTCAAATTTACACTTTTCTGGCTTGACAAAAAGATCATTGTCCTGCAACCACAGTAGTACTTGGCAAACCAATTGGCTATGCTCCTGTGGGGTACCATTGGTGAAGATAAGGAGGTCATCAATATATACAGTGACTCCAAAAACCCTTTCAATGTTTGACCCTAATACAGGGTGCAAAGCACCCTGCAATCACCTGTGGGAATTTCACTTAGCTTTGGTGAAACCAAACAAAGTACAAACTCTTGGCTACAAATTGGTCCTTGGATCATGTGATTTGGCCCAGTGACTGTGGAGATATGTCTATTTTAAATTGAGAACACCATTGAAAGAGTTTTTTCACTTTTGAATTGAAACTAGAATTTTAATTAAATCAATGGATTATTGCAAATATTTTGCTATACAAACAAAGGTACACAAATAAACATGATGTCTGAGTTTGAAAAAGTTCACATACTCCTTGATTCCCATCCATTACCATGGTCAGATCTCTTTCTCTTGCTCAACAAAAATCAATCCTCTCTATGCTTAATGCTGGCCAGTCTGGTGAAGACATTGCCAAGAATACTGGTGTTAGCCCTTCTACCATATCCAGGCTTCACTCCAAACACTGTTCTACCCTTCCCAAAGCTCTTGGAGGTCATCCATCCAAGCTTTCTTCTGCCAATATTCATCATGCCCAATATCTTATCTCAACTGGCAGGGCTGAAACTGCTGTTCAAGTGACCAAAGCCCTTACCAACATCATTAACCAGCCTCTCTCTGCCAATACTGTGTGCTTGCACTTGAAGAAAGCAGGTATGAAGGCTGTAGTCAAGACCAAATGCCCTATTCTTTCTGCCAAGCATTGCAGAGCTCATTTGGATTTTGCTCATACCCATAAAGATTGGACAATAGAGGACTGGAAGAAGGTAATATGGTCTGATGAGACCAAAATCAATCACCTAGGCTCAGATGGAAGGAAGTGGGTGTGGAAAAAGCATGGTGAAGGACTCAGTGATAGATTGGTACAAGGTACCCTCAAGTATGGAGGAGGTTCTCTTATGATGTGGGGCTGTATGACTTGGGAGGGTATTGGCTATGCCAGCAAGATTGATGGTATGATGGATGGTAACCTTTACCTTCAGATTTTGAAGGATGAACTCCAGCAAACCATGAAGTATTATGGTTTAAATCCTCCTGACACCATCTTTCAGCAAAACAATGACTCCAAGCATACCTGTAGAATGGTCAAGGAGTGGCTAGGAGAGCAGGATTTTGAGACTATGCTATGGCCTGCACAGTCTCCTGATCTAAATCCCCTTGAACATCTTTGGGGATATCTTAAGAGAAGGCTTGCAGAGTATGAATATCCTCCCAAAGGAGTTCATGAGTTGTGAAATAGGATTCAAGTGGAATGGGAGAAGATACCAGTTTAGGAGTGTCAGAAGTTGATTGAAAGCATGCCTAGAAGGATTGAGGCAGTGCTTAGAGCAAAGGGAGGCCATACCAAGTACTAAAATATCCAAATACCATTTGAAATTCAAAAGTGAAAAAACCCTTTCAATGGTGTTGTCAATTTAAAATAGACATATCTCTACCACTACCGGGCTAAATCACATGATCTAAGAACTAATTTGTAGCCAAGAGTTTGTACTTTGTTTGGTTTCACCAAAGCTAAGCGAAATTCTCACAGGTGATTGCAGGGTGCAAAGCACCCTGCATTAGGGTCAAACATTGAAAGGGTTTTTGGAGTCACTGTACCATGACATTTGGGAGATCATGGAACAGATTGTTCATCATTGTCTGAAATGTTGCTGGTGAGTTGCAGAGACTAAAGAACATGACAGCTGGTTCAAAGGCTTCCTGATGACAAACAAAGGCTGCCTTCCACTTATCTCCCTGCTTGATATAAACATTGTTATATCCCCACCAGAGGTCCATCTTGGTGAAGATTGTGGCACCTTTAAGTTTATCAACAAGCTGGGAAATGAGTGGGAGTGGGTAGTTGTTCTGAATGGTGTGTTCATTCAAATACTGGTAATCCTGCACCATCCACTTTTGACTGTCTTTCTTGGGCACAAAAAACATGGGCAATATTTGTTCAGATTTGGATGGGCAGATATACCCTTTTTGTAGCTGATCATCAATGAATGCATTAACCTCTTCTTCCTCTTTGGAACTCAACAGAATTATCCTGCCCTTCTTTGGCATAAAGAACTCCTTCATGTCAATGGCATGATCCCAGGATTTTTGCACAGGCATTCATTCTGACTCCTTTTGTGAGAATACCTTTTTGTACTGATGGTACTAGGCAGGGACCAGGTGAAGAGCCTCTTCTTTTCCATTGCTCACCACTTGACTCTGGCTTTCTTCTTCAGCATAGGCCACCTTGCCTTGTTCTGTGAAGTGCACTGCTTTAGTGGGACAATTATAACTGCAAATTTCTAGGCATTTCAGGAAGGATATCCATCCAGTTTTCCAATCAATCTGGGGTTATGTTTTTGTAGCCATGGGTATCTGAGAATGAGGTCATTACTCCTGATGTTGGAAATGTATGCATGTAGGAGTTTGGAATGTCCATTAATATTGCAATAGAGCTCCACCTCTTCTGTTATTGCTCCTGCAGCATTTTCTGTTCCATCAGCATTTTAGACAGTAATTGTGTGTGGGGCTGTCTGTGTGAGAAGGCATTTGGAATTCACTATTCAGGAATTAATCAGTGTCAAATTGGCTTCACTATCAATTAGTGCCTGGATGGAGACCATCTGTCTCTGCTTCAAGAGCTTGATCCATGCTTTCAACTTTACCTTCTTTCCCCAGTATATTGCATGGGTATACATATAGATTTCTTCTGGGATTGGTTTGATGGATTGAAGGGAATTAAGCATGGGTTTAGTTTCACAGTCCCTGCCAAGCTCACTAGGAGACCCCCTTAGACCAGCTATAAAATTAGACACTAGACTGGTCAATTGTGATACAATATGAGTTGTTTCCATCAGGAAAGAATAAGTCCAAGAGACACCCAGTTCATCTCCTAGGCTTTGCCTTTTCCCTTCTGCTCTTTTCTGGCATTGGAAAAATCCAACTGCTTGATGCATGCCACTGCAAGGATATCCAGGTCTTTTTCAGATCAGGCCTTCATCTCATCTTCTGCTAGAGCTATCTGACATACCAGTTGGTGTTTGCAGTTGAACTAATGTCTGCCACCATGGAATTTACATTCTGGGCACTATTTCTTCAGCTTTGGACATGTGTGGGTGAGATATCCTGGGGCTTTGCAATTGAAGCACTTACTTGGCCCCCTAGAGATGGTGAACATCTCTTCCTCATCTTCTTCAACCCTACTGGTGTCTATGGCATCAGGTCAGTATTATTGGAAACCATCATCCTGGGGTCTTCTACAGATAAAGTTCAGAGCCTCCATGGCACAACCAACATTCTATATGGCCTGCAGATAAGTGGCAGGTATGGTTTTGTGGAAACCATTCTTGAAGATCTGGAGGATGATGTGCTGAGTGGTATTCTTTTCAAGGAGTTGCACCACATGGCTGTCATCAATTCTGGACTGCTGGTAGAGTGCTTCCTAGTGGACTAAATAGTCATCAGTGCACATGACTCCCTGGCAGAGCTGCTCTAGCTGAGTGTGGGCCCAGTCTTTCTGATTTACTGACTGGAAGACACTTTCTACCTCTATTACCAGCTCATTCCAGGTATAGGCAAATCCACAAAGGAGTCAGGTTTGTGTGAATGGACCAGCTTTTGGACCCTTAAGTTGGGAAAGTACCACAGTCACCACTTCATAACTTTGCAGGAGAACTGTAGATTGATTTGTGTGGAGCCATGCCTTTATCTTGGCCCACCATTCCTCAAACTAGGATATAGATCCATTGTAATCTCCAGGGTCCATGAATACTTCAATCTTTTGGGTTGCCTTTCTGCCAGCAGCAGATGTGGACTTCAGATTTGCAACTGTTAACTCTAGGTCCACAATATCTTTCAATAGGGCAGCAGTCTTCTTCTGCTATTCAACACATCCAGTATAGAGCTGCTGATTTTTTTTCACAAGTTCAGCAAACTTGAGCACAATGGCTGCAATCTTGTCCTCCCACATGAGGGTAGGGTCACCAAGAATTTGGAGCATGGTTTGTGATATAGTGACAGGTGATGTGGATTTTCTGGACTTGTACTTGTTTTCCTTCTCTGATTATCCAGGTGCTGTTATGCTCATGGTCATCACAACAGTACATTTTCTTCACCCACTCTCTACATTTCCTTCTTTGTCTTGTAATTCCCATGTCCTCCATGTCATGCCTCAGCCACTGCCAGCAGTAGCTCCCAGGGTCATGGTCACACAGCATCCAGACATCCCTAAGGATAGTACAAAGGCCCAGTTATCTGCACTATCCAGTAAGCACCCCATATCATGTAATATCCATGCCACAGCATGCCATCTGCTCTCATGCCAATGACCAATCTCCCTCAAATAGTGCCACTATCTGGCAGCTATTTTCAGCCACTTGCATAAAGAGCTCAGTACTGCCTTCCTTGCATGGACCAGGATATTTCCTTGCTCCTGCTTCCACTTATAGTTATATGACCAGCCCTTAGCACTTTTAGTTGGAGTCTGAACCTTTGTACAAGTAGTATATAAACCCCCAATGTAGCACCTGGATTCCTCATTCAAGTCTTCTTGGATTTTCCCTTATAAGGCACCCATGTACTAGAAGCTGGATAAACTTCCACTACCACTACTGTTTCACTACCAACACTAGCATGCCTAGCACCTGGGGTTGTTTCATTAAGACTTAAATCCTCACTTCACCATTGCCTGTAGGCCACCCCAAAGCCCTCTATCTCTTACCAGTGAGCTTTAGTGTTCCAAAGAGTAGCATTATTAACCCTCTTTGATAAACACCAGTGAATGCTACTTGCACCAAGTCAGCCCCCACTGTTCTATTGGCAGCAGAACCAGTTGGACAGTGTCTGGTAGTTGCCCTATGCTCTGTTCACACACTTAATCTCCAGCTCCTCACCTCTGTAGCAGAGTTGCTTGAGGAATCTACAGCCACAGCTGCTGCTGTTGCCCAGGAAGAACTCTGGGCAGATATTGATCAACTCATCACTGCCAGTTACCCCAGTTCTCCCATTCCCTCTCTCATCTATTTACCATCACCAGTAGATCCCAACAACATCAAGCCCCCACTCTTTCCTCCCCACTTGCCTGTGACACTTTGCACCCTTGCCATCACTGCCAAAGCTGAAGCCCACTTTGCCAAAGGTTGTGCCACCTAGATAGAAGCCCTGCTCCATTCAGCTGCCACTTTTCCTCCTTCTCCATTGCCAGACTATCATGCATGTGACTGCACCCTCCATCCCCTTGTTGCTGCCTGCCACCTTGCTAGAAAATGGCTCACTACCTCCCACTCCACTTCCACACAAGTTGTCTGCCACAACTGTATGGAAGGCCACCTTCATCCTTGTGCAGTTCTGTGATACCTCTTGAAATTTCTGTAAACTTTTTCTCTATCTTACTTAGTTTTCTTTCCTACTTACAAAATCCCCTCTCCCTACCTATGGATGCTCACCTTCCCCTTCTTTGCACTTGCCTTCTCCTGCTCCTTTTTACTTACCTGCTTTTTCATTTTTTTCACTTATCATATCATTAGAATGGTGCAAGCCAATTATAATGAACTAGTCTTTTTCTTCCAGTACCAGACAGGCAAGTATGCCTTTGAAGTCACTGTCCCCACTAGTAGCAAGGGACACAATCACAGATATGAAAGTAACTCTGTAAACTGAGACCAGATCCAAGCCAGCTGGTAAATACAAAAGAGTTTTACTTTTCACCATAGGGAACATACTTGCAGCCTTAGTGGCACATCAGGACCTGGACCAGACCAAAGTCTGCAGAGTCATTAGCAAGCCTCAACTAGGAGATTGGCAAGAGCAGAAGACCATCAGAAGAAGAAAGGAGTTATCACTGCTTGTCTTTGAACAGCCAAGAAGGAGTTGGTACACCACCTTGAAACCACCAGTAGTCAAGAAGACCAGGTTTCAACATGTTGCACACACTTCTCACTGCCTTAGCAGATCCTGGATTAATCCTCAATAAGAAGTTAGCTGCAGTCACTGCTGAGTTCAGCACTATTATAGGACAGAATGTCCAGCTGGCCCAGTCCCTCCATGCCAGCAACACTAAGATAGTCCAGCTAGAGAATCTAGTGCTCACTGGACAAGCCACTATCACTACTCTGCAAGCACAGATCAATGCTGCTCCCCCTGGAACAGTCCCCACCAGTAGGAAGATGGAAGTATTTGCTGACCCAAGAGAATATGATGGGAGTATCTCAAAGTTCAAAGAATGGTGGGCAAAGATGCAGGCATGGCTAGTTGTCAACCAGCATGCCACCCCTGCAGGGAGCTACAATGTGGTGGTAGCCATACTCTCCTGACTTAAAGGACCCAAGGCCAGCCCCTTTGCACAGACAGGGTTGAGCTAAGGAGACATTTATACATGGAATGAGCTCAAAGAAGAAATTGAAGGCTTGTTCAGGGCAGCCAACCAGAAGGATTGGGCTTGCAACCAGCTGGAACACTACCAGCAAGGCAATATGTGCACCAATGACTTCATAGTCCAGTGGAAAGCACTCTACCAACAGGTGGCAATAGATGATATGCATGCAGTATGTCTACTTGAGAAGAACACTGCCTGCCACATCATCCTACAGATCTTCAAGGAAGGAGTGAGAGAGACAGACCCCAGAAAGTATCTCTCCACCATTCAAAGGACTGGCTGCACCATGGAGGCTCTCTATTTCATTTGGGGAGGAGAAAAGAAACCAACCCCACAAAGATAAGCAGTCAGGGGCTAGCTAAGGAGAACATCAATGAAAGAGTTTTTGCCCTCAGCTCTTCAGACTCCTGAGCAAAGTGCTTCAACTGCAAACAGTCTGGTCACCAGATCAAGGACTGTTGGAAGCCAAAGGTAGACCAATGTCCCTCATGCAGGTTTGTACATGGCAGCCATAGTTCCCAATGCAAAGAGCAGAGGATCATATGAAGGATCCCCCTCTGTGATGAAAAACAAGATGGAGAAAGAAATCTGTTCTCTCTTGATGAATTAGCCCACAAAGTGGTACAAGTAATGATGCCACAACAATAGAAGGATTTTCCCTTGCAATGGAATGAAGAAGCAGGAAAAGACCAGGCCTAAGGGACATGCTGGGTACCCAAAGGCCAGAAGAAAGAGGAATCATGCAGAAAGTCAGTCTAAATAAGAAGTCTGTGTTATTTACTTTCACCAGTCAAGGAGAGTCTGCTAAGCAGCCCAGCAGGGACTGAGAAACTAAATCCATGCTTAATTCCCCTGTTACTGAACCAAGCAAACAGACCAAACTATTCATTACCTCACAAATCCCAGCACCACCCATTTGAATTGTTGATCAGAAAAAGAAAAAGAAGATCCTACTAGATATTCAAGTGAAAGGAAAACATATGGATGATTACCTTCCTGCCACCACACTCCTTGATAGTGGTGCTCAGGAATCTTTCTTACACTGAGACTATGCTGCCAGGCATCACATTGCCCTACAGCCATTGTCCCAACCCATCCACATACAGTGACTTCAAAAAGCATTGCAATGCCTAACCCTAATGTGGTGCATGAAGCGCACCACAAGCACATGTGGGAATTTCGCTTATATATGACTGGGACAAACAAAGTACAAAATCTTGGCTACCAGATGGTGCCTGGATCATGTGATTCGGATCAGAGGATGCCAAGATATGGCTATTTTAAAACATCAACTCTATTGCAACAGTTTTTTCACTTTTGATATGCACAATGGGATCTATGCAAAGTCACATGATACTTTCAGTT
>JBBPTI010000825.1:0-10317 GCA_038093995.1 Tylopilus aff. callainus
AGAGGGAATGGGGTGCATAGTGAATCTGAAAGGCATGAGAAATGAAAGCAGTGCTTAAATAGTGTCAGTTGAGGTTGTTACTATGATACAGTAACTATGGCAACCATCAGTCTTGCTTCCATCAAAGGTTATATATAACAACCATCAAACTTTGAGAGATATGAGAGGTAGTTATACAATTGAGTCAATGACATATTGAATTGAATTGACTGTATCTGCATGGATACATATTCAAATCACATCAATATTTTTTTCACACATAGCCAGGAGGATGTTCTTTCAACCACCCACTTACACTTTGGCTCTATTTGCTCTTTCCAGTGAGCTATATAATAAACACTTCAAAATCTCAAAACATTGACTCAATTTTGGAAGTCACTGTAGCATCACAATGCTGTCCAGCAATAAATACAATAATGGCCTAAGGAATGTGTACATATGAGATGTGCCTATAAACAAGAAACATGAACCTTGATGAGAAGAAGAAAGCCAACATGAGTTGAGTGAAATAGTGTGAACACAATATCACAGGTCTGATAACCCTTGGGCCTTACCCCCTTGCTGACAAGGGCTATACACTTTGCAATGTAACTAATGAGGGATGGGTGACTTTCAATAGCCTTTCATATAAAGTGGCATCAGTGAAAGTGTATGTAGGGATAGTATAACAAGTGCCTTTTTGGGATCCATGAGGGCTATATTCCATTCCTGCAAATGGATACATATGAGAGCTTGACCAGCAAGTAGATGATGGATTGTGTTTTGAAGGGCAGTGATTGCTGCAGTCAACAATGCCTCCACATCTATAAGGTGATTGCCTTGCCATAAATGGAGGACAGCATCACCAATCTGAAAGTCAGGTTCTTGGAAAGTAGGGCACAGGATTGAATCCTATATAGAACATGAATATGGGGAGAGTTAATTAGATATGGGATAATTTAAAGAGGCATGCTACTTACAGTGATGCAAGCCTTATCCAGGTGTATGGTGTCAGTGTGACACTTCAATGACAGGGTGAAAAACCTCTACTAAAGTGGAGCCAAGTGGTCATTGTCATGGGCTCTCAACAGTAAAAGTTTCTCATCCTGTATTCCTTGCTTGTAAGTAGATGTCTGACAAATCATTCAAATAGGCTATGGTCCACAATATGTGGTACTTGCATTGATATGAAACAGATTTTTTATAATGAGTTGTCTGCACTGATTGCAAGAAAGTGGTCATCTGGCAATATCATGACTAAATGTGAAACAACCCTTAGGCGGGGCTGCATAGTGAGCTGTGTGACAGTGGGTAGCGGGGGTGACTAGAGCTAGCAGGTGCCCAGGTGTCGACTGAGGACTAAGGGGAAAACCCAAGATAACTTGAATGAGGATCTTGGGGCTGAATTGCCAGCCTTATATATGGTTACAGGTGTGTGTATGTGTTTGGTATGCTATTACTACATACAGGTAGTTCAGGGTAGACATGGGAGTGTGGGGCTTATGCTACTTGTAACACTCACAGCTATGCTACGTTCCATTCTTTCCCTACATTGCCTTCTTTAGCCTCTTTGACCCACACCACAGCACTGCAACTCGGTATTGCCCGAGTCCTGTTCCCACACCAGTTAGCACAGTACCTGCAGCATTCCAGGCACCAGACCACAGTAGAGTAAAGACCCGATTACCCAGGTACTGATGCCACCTGCAGCACTTAGGCAATCTACAATTGCAATGATGCCATATGTCGCCACCCGGTCACATGCCAATAGCAATACTCACGCATTGCACACCATAGTATGCCATCTGTTCCCACTCCAATGGCATTAACCTCATGATGGCACCATCGCTCACCACTCTTTCCCACTCCAGTAGCATTTAGCCTGCAGCATCACCCCCCTTGCACAGACCAGGCCAGTTTCTGTCTCACACTTCCTTATTTAGTATCTCAGCCTGCCCTCACTTACTTTAGGCTCTGCCTGAATCCTGATTGTAGTAGTATATAAGACCGCCTGTATTATATCGGAGCCCCAATCAATTCTTCTTGGGTCTTCCCTCACAAGGCACCCGCATACTAGGAGATTGGTCCATTGTTCCCTTTTGCTTCACTTTCGCTACACGCTGCCTAGTGCTTAGCACCCATGGTCGTCTTCACTCATACACCTTCTAGCACCTAGTGCCCAAGGTCATTTCATTAAGAATTGATTCTCCTCTTCACCGCTGTTGCCATCATTGACCGCCCTGAAGGCCCCACCCATCACCAACCTTTGTGCTATCAGTAAGCAGAGCAGTACCCGCATCCCCTTATTGATGTGGAAGGACACTAGTGAACGCTATACATGCCAAGTCGGCCCCCACTGTTGTAGTTGGCAGCTCAACAGGCAGACAGTGTCTAGTAGTCACCCCTTGCCCAGTTCACCCCATCAACCTCAACCTTCTCGCCACCATCACTTCCTGTCTTGAAGCTGACGCCATTGCTGCTGCTGAGAGAGAGCAGAGAGAGCTGTGGGAAGAGATTGACCAGGCTATTGCAGATTTTGCTGCAAGGTCCAGGACATCAGATATGCCCACACTTGTTTATCCCCCATCCCCTGTTGCTGACATCAACCTGAACGACTTTGTTTGCCCCACACCACCTATCCCCTTGCCCTTCACTCTTTGCCAGCTCATCACTGAAGCTGAAGAACAAACCCGCCACTACGAGGAGTACACAGCCTGCATAGAAGCCCAGCTCGCTGCTCCCCTTCCCCCATTGCCAGACTACTGTGCCTGTTGCAGGCCAGATTGCCTTTGCCACCCCTTCCGCTTCCCACCATCCCACTCGCACCTGAGACAGTCTGGGACATCCGGTACTGTACTGGTGCACAGTCTCAATGAGCCAGGCTGCCTCCACCCAAGAAACCTTCTGAAGTGGCCCAGCAAGTTCCTTTAACTCTTCTTTTTGTACTTACTTCTTTGTGTCTGCCTCCCTTTTTAGTTTTAGCTTTCTTCTCCAAGGATGTTCCCGCTTTTCTTTTGGTATTCCCTTTTAGCTTCTTGTTTTATTTCTTTCTTGTTACTTGTATTCTGCATTTATCGCCTTCTCACCCGTGTTCAGTTTGATCGCAATACCCTTTTGATTTCTTTGCAGTTATCCACAGGTGAATACTCCCTTATCATCTCCACACCTACTGGCACACGAGGCTGCAACTTCTGTTATGAAAACACACCTACCAACTGGGCTGAGTTAGCACCCCAGGATGACTGGTAGTTATCCCATACAGATTCAATTGAACTAAAGTTTCCAGCTCCAGCTATAGGGGGATTACTTAGCAAGCCAAGAGAATGCTGCATATATCCTGAAGGAAGAATAATCAGGATCCTCAATAGGCCATGTCCAGGAGACTATTGAGATCATAAAACTGTAGTCCATGTGAGACCTCTAGCGCTGCTCCCATTTGAAAGGCCCAGCCACAGCTGGTATAAGAAACACAAGGTGCCAGTAATCAAGAAAGAAGTTCACTTCTAGTATGTCGCAGGTACTCCTTGATACCATTGCAGACCCCACTATTCCTCTACCAGACAAACTCGCTGCCATTGCAGCCGAGTTCACCACCGTCACCACTCAGAATATCCAACTTGCTCAATCGTTGCACACGTCCAACAATGAGATTATCCATCTTGAGCAGCTAGTGACAGTAGGCCAAGCCACAGTAGCCACTCTCCAGGGCCAAGTCACTGCAGTGGGCCCTCCAGGTACCTCAAAGAAAGTTGAACTCTTTGCCGACCCAGGTGAATATGACGGGTCCATATCCAAGTTCGAAGAATGGTGGGCCAAGATGAAAGCATGGCTCTGCATCAATGCGCACGTTGCCCCCGCTGGAAGTTATGAAGCGGTTGTGGCAGTATTATCCCGGCTCAAAGGACCGAAAGCTGGCCCCTTCATGCAAACATGCCTTGCTCAGGGCAATGCATACCTATGGAAGGACTGCGAGGCTGAGATCGAAGGCCTCTTCCATGCCACTAATCAGAAAGACTGGACATGCCGCCAGCTGAAGGAGTTCAAACAGCAGAACATGCGGACCAACAACTTCTTAGTCCACTGGGAAGCCCTATACCAGCAAGCACAGATCAACAACATGCATGTGGTCCGTCTCTTGGAGCAAAACATGGCCCGCCATATTATCCTACAGATCTTCAAGGAAGGAAAGCACCAGAACAAGCCGGCACTCTATTTGGACAACATTAGAAAGACTGGATGCGCGATGGAAGCGCTTGGCTTCATAAGGGGGTACGAAAGGAAGGCCCCTGTGAGGATTAGCAGTCGAGGGTTAGTGTGGGAGAACACTGAAGAAGATGTATATGCCCTCCCAAGCAGTGATGCCCATGCAAAGTGCTTCAATTGCAAGCAGACCAGCCACAGAATTTGAGAATGCCGGAAGCCCAAGATAAACCAATGCCTAGCCTGTAAGTTTGTTCATGGTGGGCACAGCACTTATTGCACCAAGAGGAAAACACTGTGGAGGATACTGCTAGCAGAAGACGAAGAACTCACAGGCACCGAAGCCCTGGTAAGAATTGCTGAGTTGGCAGAAGAAATACACAAGTGAAACAACCCAGAGATGGGTTTGGATTTTCCAATCAAAGGATCCCAGATGAAGGGAAAAGGCAGGGCCTAAGGAACATGTTGGGTGTTCCAAAGGCTGGTAAGATTCCAACCAAGTGCACCCCTATCACCCATGTTATCATCTCTAAAGACCGAGAATGGTGTATTCCCCTTAGATTGCCTGGTCTAGAGGAGTCCACTCCCCAGCGGCTCAGTGGCAACCATGAACCAAATGCCATGCTTAATTCCTCTAACAAGTATACTCCCCCACACACGTGCAAAGAAACCCTGACTAACCCCCCCCAGATACACATACTAGGGCAACAAAAGAGAAAGGAGGTACTCATGCAGGTCCAGATCAAAACCCACACGGGCGATTTCATACCAGCATCCGCTTTGCTCGACAGTGGCGCCCAATCCTCATTCATACATTGAGAGTACGTCCACCAAAACCATATCCCTACTGAAGAACTTCCACAGCCCATATATGTCTACAATGCTGATGGGACCCCAAATAAAGCAGGGCCTGTAACCCATGCGGCCACTGTCTTATTGGAATACCAGGGTCATGTAGAGAAGACCTGGGTAGAGGTAACAGACCTAGGAAGCAAAGATCTGATCTTGGGATACACATGGCTAAAAGAACACAACCCACAGATCAATTGGAAAACTGGTACCGTGTCCATGCCGGACTGCCCGGAGTTATGCAACTACTCTGGAGTATCGCAGGTCATCCACAGAGCTGAAGAGATGGAAATCCAGATCGCTGAGGAGTAGCAGGACACCAGAAAACAGCAAGAAGGAAAAACTCCTCAGGAGTTAGTACCCCCAGTGTACCACCGCTACCTCAAGACCTTTGAGCAGAAGGAGTCCAAGCGGATGCTGGTTCGAAAGCCATGGGACCACGCCATTGAACTAAAAGACACCTTCACCCCCCGAAAGGGCCACAATATTCCCCTTAGCCCGCAGGAGCAAAAGGAAGTAGATGACTTTGTGGATAAACAACTCACCAAAGGCTATATCTGACCCTCCAAGTCCAAACAGACTTCCCCGGTTTTCTTCATACCAAAGAAAGATGGTCGAAAGCGCATGGTGCAGGATTACAGATACCTCAATGAGCATATGGTCCACAACAACTATCTGCTTCTGCTAATCGCCCAACTCATCGACAAGCTCTGGACCGCCCACCTCTTCACCAAAATGGATCTCTGCTGGGGGTACAACAATGTCCGAATCAAGGAAGGAGACAAATGGAAGGCTGTGTTCATCTGCCACCGCAGCGCGTTTGAGCTGCTGGTTATGTTCTTTGGACTGTGCAACTCGCCCGCAACCTTCCAAACCATGATGAATGACATCTTCGCTGACATGGCTGAGAATGTTATGGTGTACATCGATGATCTCCTTATCTTCACCCTGTCGGATGACCACAAGGCTCACAAAGCAATTGTCCTAGAGGTCCTCAAGAGGTTAGAAGAAAACGACCTCTTTGTCAAACTGGAGAAGTGCACCTTCAGAGTAAAGGAGTTGGAGTTTCTCGGAATGGTCGTAGGAGTGAACAGGGTAAGCATGGATCCGAGCAAGGTCACTGCCATAAAAGAATGGCCGGTCCCCACCACAGTCCGAGGAGTCTGGGCCTTTCTAGGCATGGTGAACTTCTATCGCTGCTTCATACAGGACTTTGCCCATATTGCGCACCTGCTCCATGACTTGACAAAGAAAGACAAACCCTTCTGCTGGACCAATTAGTGCCAGGCGGCCTTCGACCACCTCAAAGAAACCTTCACCACCACCCCGGTCTTAGCCTACCCAGACCATAACAAGAAGTACTGGCTTGAGTGTGATGCCTCCTCTTATGCAACCAGGGGCGTCCTACTGGTTGAAGAAGATGAGAAGTGGCACCCCATAGCCTATGCCTCGCATGCAATGATGCTGGAAGAGCACAACTACCCCATAGCCGATAAGGAGATGCTGAGTGTGATTAGGGGTCTGGAAGACTGGCAGCACTACTTGGAAGGGGCTGAACAGCAGTTTGAGGTTTGGAACGACCATGAGAATCTCAAGTGGTTCATGATCCGCCAGAATCTGAACCAAAGGCAGGCCTGCTGGGCCCAATACCTCTCCCGCTTTAACTTCAAGTGATGCCACAAGGCCAGCTTGACCATGGGAAAGGCTGATGCGCTATCCCGAAGAGAAGACTTGGCGGTAGGGGATGCAGAGAACAACCATGATGTGGTAGTGATTCCCCCTGAACAGATATAGGTGTGCAGAACCAAGGGCCAAAGGACCGAGGCCAAGGAAGAAGGGATGACCAAAGAAGCAATGGTCCTGCATCACTCCAGAGATCGATTGACCAATCAAATTTCGCACAAAACCATCAAGCTCCCAGCCCCAGTGCAGAAAAGGTTAGAAGGGCAAGGATACCACATCAAAAATGGGTGTTGGATGAAGAATGGCAAAGTGTACGTACCCCCAGCTTGCAGACCCGAGGTACTATGCCTCCACCACGATGCGCCGGTGGCTGGCCATCCCGGGGCCGCACGAACTGTGGAGTTACTCTGGCAGCACTACAATTGGGCCTCCCTAGCAATCGACGCCACTGACTATGTGAAGAGATGCCCAAGATGTGCCCAAGTCAAACCGTCCAACAAACCTCCCACCGGGCCCCTCCAGCCATTACCCATCCCTTCAGGGCCCTGGCAAGATATCTCGGTAGACTTCATCACCAGACTCCCTCTCTCTAACTCATACACCACCATACTTACTGTCATGGACCGCTTCTCCAAAGCAGTTGAGCTTGTTCCTTGCAACTCCACTTGCACCTCCCTCAACCTAGCAGACATCTATCTGCACCACATATGGAAGCATCATGGCCTCCCAAAATCTATTGTGTCGGATCAGGGCCCCCAGTTCATGTTGCAGCTCATGACTGATCTTTGCTGCCAATTCCAGATTGATCAGTGACTTTCCACCGCATACCACCCACAGACTGATGGACAGACCAAACAGATGAACTGCGAGGTAGGACAGTACCTCCGGACTTATTGTGCAGATCACCCCAACTCTTGGAGTGACTGGCTCCCACTCATGCAGTTCACCATCAACTCCAGGGTTTCATCTGCCTCCGGCAAGTCCCCTTTCCAGCTCATGCATACCTATGCCCCAGTTCTTGGAATAGAACCAACCGTCACTCAATCCCCCACAGCCAATAATCTTGCTAACCAGTACACCGATCATTTGGCAGAAGCCTGAGAAAGGCTCTGCACCTTGCAGGATACAATGAAGTGAGCAGCTGCCGGTAGGCATTCTCTGGCCCCCTCCTACTCCATTGGGGATAAGGTTTGGTTATCCACCAAGCACCTCTCTATTCCAGGCTCACCAAAGCTTACCAATCACTGGATCAGGCTGTTCCCCATCATCGGTCTTGTTGGCCCCAATGCCGTCTGCCTTGACCTTCCGGCCTTGTACCGCATCCACCCTATCCTCAATGTCTCATGGGTCAAACCATTCATAGCCCTGCTCCCCAGTCAGCACCCTCCTTCCCCCAATCCCTCTTCCCTGGCTGCTGACCCCGCTACACTTGAGTATAAGGTCGAGTACATCATCAACTCCTGCTTGGCCGGCCATGGCCTTCAGTATCTGGTTCATTGGAAGGGGTATGACATCTCCAAACACACTTGGGAACCCCGGTCTAACCTCACTAACTCTCCGGATGCCCTTGCCACCTTCCACTGTGCCCACCCTTCCGCCCCTCATCCTGTCTCTCACTCCACCATTCACGCCATCTTCCCTTCTGCCCATCTGGAATCTGGGCCTTAAGGAGGGGGACGTGTAATGCTCACGGCTACGCTATGTTCCATTCTTTCCCTACATTGCCTTCTTTAGCCTCTTTGACCCACACCACAGCACTGCAACTCGGTATTGCCCAAGTCCTGTTCCCACACCGGTTAGCACAGTACCCACAGCATTCCGGGCACCGGACCACAGTAGAGTAAAGACCCAATTACCCAGGTACTGATGCTGCCTGCAGCACTTAGGCAATCCACAGTTGCAATGGCGCCATATGTCGCCACCCGGTCACATGCCAATAGCAATACTCGCACATTGCATGCCATAGTACACCATCTGTTCCCACTCCAATGGCATTAACCTCATGATGGCACCATCGCTTGCCACTCTTTCCCACTCCAGTAGCATTTAGCCCACAGCATTGCCCCCCTCACATGGACCAGGCCAGTTTCTGTCTCGCACTTCCTTATTTAGTATCTCGGCCTGCCCTCACTTACTTTAGGCTCTGCCTGAATCCTGATTGTAGTAGTATATAAGACTGCCTGTATTATATCAGAGCCCCAATCAATTCTTCTTGGGTTTTCCCTCACAAGGCACCCACATACTAGGAGATTGGTCCATTGTTCCCTTTTGCTTCACTTTCACTACATGCCGCCTAGTGCTTAGCACCTGTGGTCGTCTTCGCTCATACACCTCCTAGCATCTAGTGCCCAAGGTCGTTTCACTACTGGCCGAGGGTGAGTCATAGGGAGTTACTGCACTGCCTTGCGCAGCCCAGGCGCTGATGATGCAAGGTCGCATCATTATGGTGCGATATGGCATGATGATGATGTCATGGGGCTGTGCGAGGGTCTGGACTTGCTTACTAAGGTAGACACATCTTGGTGCAGCCATCGTGTGGCATGTGAGTGCTGTTAGTAAGCAAGTCGCGGATGCCAGTGCTGAAATAGGGGAGGAGCCGAAAAGAAGACGAAATGTACAGGGCACAAGCAAGGTTGTAACAAAATGTATGTCTTGGGGGTGCTCAATGAAACCAAGCTGGGTGTTTCTTGAGGAGTCCCAAAACATGAGGGTATCTCCTGTAGAATATGGGGTGAATGTCCCACTGTAAGGATGACAAGGACTCCAGGGTGGACTTTGGTAGAAGTCCTAGAAGTCCTAGGGATTATCAGGGTGTGTGGGGAGCAATAGGCTTGCCCCTAAGGGACTCTGGGACACAGGGAATAAAGCAGAGAAGTCCTCAAGTAGTCAACCAGTGAGAAGCACAAGTCCAATGGTCTTGTAGAGTGTTAGCAGTTGGCAGCAGTTATGGGAGACAAGGTGGTTGTAAACAGTGAGTGGTAGCAGTGCAGTGAATAGTTGGTGAATGGTAAACAGTATGGTGAGAGCTAAAATGGGAGCTATATTCCAGGTTTCTATGACATTGCTTTATAGTTTGGAAACGCCCAAGACTTAGGTACAACTGTGTTATAACCATGTCCTTTGATGCCTCTACACTTTGCTACACTCACCCAGCCACTACTGAAGACTACACTCACACTCACTAAAACAACCTCGGGTATGAAATACCTTTGGTCATGTAGTGGAAAGTGTAGAGAGTGTATGAGGTGGATCAAACTCCTAGTAAGCAGGTGCCCTTTAAGGGAAGACCCAAGAAGAATCAATTGGAGTTCCAACAAGTTACATGTGGGTTTATATACTACTATCTACCTAAGTTGGAACTCTGACTAAAATGCATGAGGGCAGGCCAGGCTACTAAGTAAGAAAATGTGAGACAAGAACTGGCCTGGTCTGTGTGAGTGGGGTGATGCTGAGGAAATAGTGCTATTGGTGTGGGATGGAATTGTGAGTGATGGTGCAATAGTGGCTGTTATGTGATTGAAGGGGAAGAGATAATATAGGAATTGTATAATATGTGGGAGAAATGCCATTGGCATGGAAATGAGTGTGCAAGTATGTTGTGTGATG
>JBBPTI010000826.1:0-10316 GCA_038093995.1 Tylopilus aff. callainus
GTGGTTGTTTGGCACTACAAATAAACATACACATATAAATATCATGTCTGAGCTTAAAATAGTTCCCACACTTCTTGATTCTTGACCACTACCATCATAAGATCTCTCTCTACTACTCAGAAAAACACCATTCTTTCTCAGCTTGATGCTGGCCATTCAGTTTGCTCTATTTCATCTACAACTGGTGTTAGCACTGCTACCATCTCTTGACTTTGTTCTAAAGAGCATTCTGACTTGCAAAAGTCTATTGAAGGTTATTCATCCAAGCTTTCCTCCTCCAATATTTGTCATGCTATTTATCTCATCTCATCTCAGAAGGCTGAGAATGCTGTCCAGGTGACCAAAACCCTCTCTGGAATCATTAACCAACCCTTTCATCCAAATACTGTTTGCCTCCACTTGAAAAAATCTGGCATGAAGGCTGTAGTCAAGTTCAAACATCCTCTATTTTCAGTCAGACATTGCAAGGCTTGTTTGGACTTTGCCTATTTCCACAAAGATTGGACTGTGGATGACGGAAGAAGGTAGTATGATCTGATGAGACCAAAATCAATTGTCTAGGGTCAGATGATTGCAAATGGGCATGGAAAAAGGCAGGTGAAAGGCTCAGTAACAGATTGGTAGAAGGAATTGTCAAGTTTGGTGGTGGTTCTGTGATGATGTGGGGCTGTATGACTTGGCAGGGGGTTGGATTTGCAATCAAGATTGATGGTAGGATGAATGGAGACCTCTACCTTCAAATTTTGAAGGATGAGCTCCAGCAAAGCCTGGAGTATTATGGTCTTAATTCTTCTGATATCATCTTTCAGCAGGACAATGACCCAAAGCATACCTGCAAAAGGGTCAAGGAGTGGCTAGAAGAGCAGGAGTTTAGGACTATGGTGTGGCCTGCATAGTCTCCAAACCTTAACCCCATTGAACATATATGGGGTTACCTCAAAAGTGTTAAGATCAACTTTGGATAGGAGGCTTGACCTTAGTCTTGAATAGCCTGGTGAAGATGACAATCAGGTTGCCCAAACAAATGTGGGACTTATCCTGCCTCAGTCTATTGAGGACTTGATCAATGAAGCTAGCAAGCCAAAGAGACAAACTCTAGTGGGCTTTGAGGTCTGGGGTGAAGGAGGTATAATCAAGGAAGACTAGCTTAGAGTACAGGGTAGCAAGAACTATCCTTAAGTACAAGCTAGTCTAGCTGATGACTAAGTAATAGAATGTGAGGGAACATACAAGAAGGCACAAGAAGAGAGCAATAATAATCAGATATGATTAGAACACATTCAGTGTCAAATTGAAGGAGTAAGCATAGGAGCAAGGCAAAAGGAGTAGTCTTAGTAATACAAGAAACAAAGAAAAAGATGGTGGGAAAGGAGTCAGTAGGCAAGTCATAACAAAAAGGAGGCTTGCAGAGTATGAGCACCCTTCTTATGGAATTTTGGAGTTATGGGAGAGAATTCAAGTGGAATGGGATATAATACAAGTGGAGGAGTGTCAGAAGTTGATTGAGAGTATGCCTAGAAGGGTGCAGGCAGTGTTGAAAGCAAAAGGAGGATATACAAAGTATTGATTTTGTGCAGATACCCTAGTCTATATCAAAAGTACAAAAAGGATTACAATGATATGTCTGATTTAAAATAATCATATCTTCACACCCCTTAGGCCAAATCACATGATCCAGGAACCATTTTGTAGCCAATAGTTTGTGCCTCCCATGGTTTTACTATATGTAAGCAAAATTCCCACACCATCAAATGTTATTTGAGCTACACTACAAAAGTAGCAAACATTGTAATATTTTTTGGAGTCACTGTAGGCTCTATCCCAATAGCAATAAGCCCTCATTTGCCCTCAATCCTATGGCTATGCTCCACAGCACTCCCATGCCAATGACATAAACCTGTGCAAGTGGCACCACTTTCCCCTTGCAATAATCAGCCTATGGCATTAACCACTTCACACCACCCTGCTTGTGTGGACTAGGCACCTGGAATGAAAGAAACACTAGATAAGGAAGTAAGACCTGCCCTACATACATTCAGACTCCACTTCAATAGTAGTATATAAACCCTCCCATCACAGCCTCTGATCCTCAGTCATTCATTAATGGTCCTTAGCCTCTTACCACCATGAGCTAAAGACTAAGGGTCTCAAAGGCTAGCAATGGGAGTACATTAGTGTACCACCCTTGTAGCTCCCCTTATGCCCCACAACAGTGCCTAGTTGTGGTAGCCATTGATGTAGTAGTCCAATACAACTCTCCTTAATCATCTCTCCCACTCTCTCCTATGCTATAGAGGTCTATATGACCAACAATATGACTCAAATGTTTCAACAGTGTTATTGATTCAGAGTATGACTACATTCAACCAGAGGTCTTGCATACTCTTAACCCTTCTGGATTTCATTTTCACAAGCTGGAACTCAAGGTTGGTGCTTCACTTATGCTACTGTGCAATCTGGATCCTCTTCAAGGGCTTTGCAATGATACTCACTTAAGGCTGCTTAGATCAAGTCAAAAAATCTTGGAGTGTCATATCTTGACAGAAAATGGAGATGGAAAAGTAGTGTTTATACCTAAGATGGCTCTTGGCTCTGGATTGGATAACTCACCTGTTTCCTTTGAAAGATTTCAATTTCCTGTTCATTTGGTATATGCTATGACCATCAATAAATCACAAGGACAGACTTTAGAATATATTGGACTTAACTTGAGGTCACCTATCTTCTCTCATGGACAATTATATGTGGCACTTTCACATTATACTCATCTTAGAAACATCAAGGTTTTATTTGGGATATATCAAAGAGATGCCTGAAACAATCTTGGATACTAGGTATCTTTGGTTGTGTAGTGGAAAGGTAATGGAGCATAGACAAAGGTGGATTGACTTCTAGTTAGCAGGTGCCCTTTGAGGGAAGGTCCAAGAAAAATTGATTGGAGTTCCAACTTATTACAGGCAGGTTTATATACTACTTGTACCTAAGTTTGGTCTCTGACTAAACTATATGAGGGCTGGCCAGGTTGCCTTGTTAGAAAGTATGAGCATGAAACAGACCTGGTCCATGTAAGCAAGGCAGTGAAGAGGGAATATTGCTATTTGAGGAAAATAATAGTATGGGAATCATACAATATGAGGAAGTAATGCTATTGGTATGGGATGGAAGTGCAACATGAGCATGTGAGATAGTGTGATCCACAGTTGCTGTGGTGTCAGCTACTTAGGTAAAAGGGTCTTTGTGCTATCTTGGTCAGGTGTCCTTATATTGTAAGCTTGTGCTGTGGCACGGGTGCAGGGTGTGGGTGTTACCAAGTTGTGGCAATGTGGTGTGGGCCATGTGGTCCTGGAAAGGTAACCTAGTAGTGAGTGTAGAAAAGGAAGGAGCATATGAGGATCAGAGCATAACATATCCCCCTCCTCAATGCCCAGATTCCAGATGGGCAAAGAGAAATAGGCAGTGGAGATCAAGTGCAGAGACAGTATGGGGAGCAGAAGGGTGGGTGTGATGGAACATAGTGACAGCATCAGTGGCATGAAGGAGATTGGAGCAGGGTTCCTAGATGTGTTCAGAGATGTCATAGCCTTTCCAATGAATGAGATATTGGAGGCCATGGCCACATGGACAGGAATTGACAATGTAGTCAACTTCATACTTACTGTTAGGCATATTGGGGAGGATAACAGGAGGGCAGATGGAAGTGGATGGCTGATTAGGAAGTGGGGCAAGATAAGATTTGATGTAGAACACATTGACAACTGGGTGGATATGAAAGAAGAAAGAAAGTTGGAGTCAGAGTGCATTTGGTCTGTGGAGAGCTATGACAGGGAAGGGGCTGAGCCAGCAATCTAGGAGTTTGGGCAGATGAGGAGTACAGAGATGCTCAGAAGAGAGCCAGACTTGGTCATCAATAGAGTAGTGAGGGGCATCAGAATAATGTTGGTCTGCAGAGGACTTTATTTTCTCCTGGGAGGTGTGGAGACATTCACAGGCATCATGGAGATGATCTGCATACTGATTGGTGAGGTTGTCAGCTATTGGAAACAGGGTAACTGTTGGTTTGATATCCAGGATGGGGGAGTAGGTGCAAGTCAAGGCAAATGGAGATTGACTGGTGGCAGAGGAGACATGGCTGTTAATGGTGAACTGGGCAAGGGGGAGTCACTTGGACCAAGATTCAGGATGATCAGAGCAATAGGCCCAGAGATACTGACCCACTTCCCTATTTATTCATTCAGTTTGCCTATCAGTCTATGAGTGGTATACTGTGAAGAGGTGCTGGGTGATCTGAAGCTGGCAGCAGAGGTCTGTCATGAGCTTGGAGGTGAACTGCAGCCCCTAGTCTGATACAATACTCTGTGGAAGCCCATGATGCTTCCAGACATAGTGTAGGTAGATACCAGCAAGGTCTACTGAGGTGCAGGTGGTATCACATGGGACAAGCTCCACTACATTGGAGAAATGGTTGACCACTATGAGGATGGTGGTGTAAGAGTTGGAGAGCAGCAATCCAGTGATGAAGTCCACAGAGATGTCTTGCCAGGGCCCTTCAGGCATGGATAGGGAAATGAGCTTGCCTATAGGCAGAGAGTTGGAAGGCTTAGTCTGAGTGCACTGGGTGCAGTGCTTGACATATTCCTGGACATCTCATCCTAGGGAGGGCCAGTTGTAGTGGTGATGGAGTAGTTCAAGGGTGCATGCTATGCCAGGATATCCTGCAACTGGGTCATCATAATGGAGTTTGAGCACTTGGGACTGGCATGTGGGCAGCATGAAGATTTTTCCTTCTTTTGCTTGGCACCCATCATGGATTATATACTCCAATGCTTTGAGTCATGCCTACACTGGCACTGGCAGCTTGATGGTTTTGTGGGAGATGGCATCTGTCAACTCATCTTCACTGTAATGCAAGATGACCAGTGTCATCACCTTCATTTCTTGAACTCCAATGGTTCTAGAAGGGACAACCAACACCTATTGGTTGTCATCCTCATCACCAACTGCCAAGTCCTCTTGGCAGCTGAGGGTGTCCACCTTTTTCATCATTGTTCCCAGCTTGTGGAACCATTTGAAGTTAAACCATGATAGGTATTGAGCCTAGCAGGCCTGTCAGCAGTTTAGGTTCTGTCAGGTTATGAACCAGGTGAGGTTTTGGTGATCATTTCAAATCTGAAACTCATGAGTTGTCCCCTCCAAGTAGTGCCTCCATGTCTTGAGGGCCCAAATTATGCTTAGCGTCTCCTTATTGGCTATGGGGTAGTTGCACTCTTCTGGTGTCATGGTGTAAGATAAGTATGTGACTGGATGCCATTTGTCATCCTTTTCTACCAGGAGTACTATGCCAGTGGCATACAAGGAGGCATTGCTTTCTAGCCAATACTTCTTGTTATTATCAGGGTATGCCAGGACTGGGGCTGTGGTGAATGCTTCCTTGAGCATGTCAAATGCCTTTTGGCAAGACTCTGTCCAGCAGAACAGTTTGTCCTTTCTAGTGAGGTCATGTAGGGGCTGGGCTATTTTGGTGAAATCCTATATAAATCAGTAGTAAAAGTTTGCCATCCTGAGAAATGATCTTACTCTCCTAATATCTTTTGGCTAAGGCCAGTTCATTACAGCCTTCACTTTTCTGCTATCCATGCTTACTCTGTTGACTTCCACTATCATCCTGAGGAACTCTACCTCCATTACTGAGAATACACACTTGGAGGGTTTGACAAAGAGGTCATTTTCCTCAAGCTGTCTCAGGACTTTTGAGACTACCTTCTGATGTGCCTGCTGGTCAGCCATGGGGGTTAAGATCATGAGATCATCAATGTATACCAGGACATTTTTGGACATGTCTGCAAAGATCTCATTCATTATAGTCTGGAAAGTGGCCAGGAAGTTGCATAGTCTGAAGAACATGACTAATGGTTCAAAGGTGCCACAGTGACAGGTGAAAGCAGCCTTTCATTTGTCTTCTTCTTTTATGCATACATTGTTGTATCCCCATCACAAGTCCATCTTGATAAAGAGCTGAGTGGTTTTGAGCTTGTCCACTAGCTGGGAAATCAGGGGCAGAGAATAATTGTTGTGGACAGTGTGCTCATTTAAATACCTATAGTCCTACTGAAACAACCCTTAGTAAGGGCAGTGAGTGGTGGCAAAGGTGAAGTGAATTAGAATGGTGATTGGAGCTAGTGGGGGCCCAGGTGTCAACTGAGGACTAAGAGGAAAATCCAAGATAACTCAAATGAGGATCTCAGGGCTGAATTGCCAGCCTTTATATATGGTTACAGGGTTTGTATGTATTTGTACACTATTACTAGGTATGGTACAACTTTAGAATCAATATGGAAGTGAGGGAATTATGCTACTGGCTGGAAGTGAGTCATGGTGGGTCATGGCACTGCCTTGTGCAGCTGGTGGCTGATAATGTGCAATTGTGCCATAGTGGTGCAATATGGGGTGCTGGTGATGTCATTGGACTGTGCAAGATAGTGGAATGCTGACTAAAATAAGCACAGCTTGGTGCAGCCATCATGTGGCATGTGAATGCTGTTAGCCAGGATTATGTGACAGGGGGAATAGGTGTACAAACATAGAACTGGTGCAGAGGGAGCAAAGGAGTGAGCAGCACAGGTGGACCAGGACAGGGATAAGGATGGAAAAAGGAGGCAAGTGTGAGCAGATCATAACACTACCCCCTCACTAAGGCTCAGACTCCAAATGAGTGAGGGAGTGAGCACAAGGAAAGGGAGAGAAGAACATGAGGTGGAAGATGACCCAGGGGACAGATAGGGTTATTGCATGGAAGTCACAAAAAGTGGCAGCACAATTGGTCAGATAGGAAGCAGGTTCCCAGGTGCACTCAGAGGCAGGGTAGCCCTTTCAATGGACTAGATACTAGAGGCCATGGCTGCATGGGCAGGAGTCAATGATGTATTCCACCTCATACTCCTGGTCACAAGAATCAGTGATGAGAGCAGGGCCCAGATGGGGGTCAGGCTGGTCTGGTAAAGGAGTGAGGTGATATTTGGTGTGGGATATGTTGACCACTGGATGAATGCACATATGGCAAGGTAGGCAGAGTTCCACTGCATTAGGGCTGTGCATGGCAACAACCAGGAATGGACCAGCCCATCAGTTGGATAGTTTACAATATAAAGTGGTGAGGGAGAGGTTTTTGGTGGAGAGCCACACCTGCTCCCTAGGGTTGTAAGTGGGGGTGGGGCTTCAGTGTTGATCAGCAGCAGTTTTCATGCACTCCTGAGCAGCAAAGAGGTGTTTTCAAGTCTGCTGGAGAACTTCCTGGTACCCCTATGCAGTTTCTGTAGCATAAGGGGAATTGCTGTCACAGGGCTCCACTCCCATCCATGGTTTATACATCCATGTCACCTAAAAAGGGGAGAATTTAGAAGCAGAGGACTGCTTCACATTAATGGAGAATTAAATCAAAGGCAGCCATCACACCCAGCCACTCTGTCATTCAGCACAATAGATATGAAGATACTGGGACATCTCTCTATTCATATGTTCTATCTGTCTGTTTGTCTGCAGGTGATGTGCAAAGAATAGCTTAGTGGCAATACCTAATTATTGACAGAGGGAAGACATAAGTGAAGATGTAAACTATGGTCCATGGTTGGAGACAATAGAGTTAGGAAGGCCATAATGCTTCCATACATGTGCAAGGTAAAGGTCTGCCAAGTCCACAAATGAGCACTGCTTGGTACAGGATATGAGTTTGACTTCCTTTGAGAAATGATCTATGATGGTGAGTATACCATCATGCCCATTAGACAGGGGAAGGTCAGTGATGAAGTTGGTGGAGATATCCTACCATGGCTCTTTGAGAACAGAGAGTGGTTGAAGCTCCCCTTGCAGTGGTTGGTTGGTCAATTTTGTTCATGCACACCTACTACATCATTGCATGTACTCCTCAACATCTTTTCTCATTTCTCCCCATACATAGTGCTGTGTGAGGAGTTCAAGTGTGTGCAGCATTCTGGGATGCCCACTGACCTCATGATCATGGTGGAGAGTAATGAGCCAGGTATGCAGATCTGGAGAGATGAAGATCTTATCTTCCTGCATTAGAACCTGATCTTTTATTTCATATCCCTGTGCCATTAGCTTCTTGAGAGTGGTGTGTGGGAGGTGGATCATTTTGTAAGAGATTTCATCAATAAGCTGTTCTCCTAGTGTGATGATCACCACTTCTTCATTTTCTTCAGCATTCACTTGCCCTACATGTTTAGGGGGAATTACCAGCACAGCTTTGTTATCCTTTTCCCTGGTCATCACCAAATCCACTCATTGAGAGAGAGCATCTGCTTTTGTCATCAGTGATCTGGGCATATGGTACCACTTGAAATTAAAACATGAGGTACTGTGCCCAGCAAGCCTGTCATTGATTGAGGTCTTGTCTTGTTATGAACCATGATAAGTTCTGATGATCATTCCAAATCTTGAACTCAAACTGGGTCCCTTCTAGGTAATGCCTCTAGGACTCCAGGGCTAAGATGACATTTAACATCTCCTTATCAGCAATAGGGTAGTTTCACTGTTCAGGGGTCATGGAGTGTGATGAATAGGCCACCAGGTGCCACCTGTCATCCTTTCTTACTGATAGCACTGCTCTGATAGTGAAGTTACTGGTGTCACTCTCCTACTGGTAGACACAATCATTATCTGGGTATGTGAGCACAGGGGCCATAGTAAATTTCTTTTTGGGGGTGTTGAAGACTTTCTGGCACTCCAAGGTCCATTCAAAGGTCACTTCTTTCTTTGTCAGGTCATATAGGGGGCAGGCTATTCAGGCATAGTTCTAAATAAAGCAGCAATAGAAGTTAGTCATTTTCAAGAAGGACTGTGTTTGTCAGAGAGTTGTCAGAGCCAGCCAATTGAGCACAACTTCTACCTTGTTAGGATCCATGGTAATTCCCTGATTACTTATGATCATTCCAAGGAACTCCACCTCCATAACTGAGAACTTGCATTTCTCTGGTTTTATGAATAGGTCATTCTGTTCTAGCCATTGGAGCACCTCATTTACTACCTGGTCATGCACTTGCTGATCTACAGTGGGTGAGAAGATGAGCAGATTGTTGATATAGATGATCACATTTGACATGTCCTTGAAGAGATCATTCATCATGGTTTGAGATGTTATCAGTAAGTTGCACAGCCCAAAGAACATTACCATTGGTTTGTAGGCCCCCTGATGGCATATAAATGCTGCCTTCCACTCATCACCTTCTTTAATCTGGACATTGTTGTACCCCCACCACAGATCCATTTTTGTGAAGAGCTTGGCAGTCTTTAGTTTGTCAACAAGTTGAGAAATTAGAGGTAGGGGGTAATTATTCCTGACTGTGTGCTTATTCAGATATCAATAGTCCTATGCCATCCACTTTCATTCATCCTTCTTTGGAACAAAGAAGACCAGAGAGGTCTGCTCAGACTTGAAGGGACATATGTATCCCTTTCTCAGTTGGTTGTTGATAAATGCTTCCACTTCTTCTTGCCCTTTTGGACTTAATGGGATAATGTGTTCTTTCTTCAGTATAAAACTTTCCTTTAGTTCTATTGTGTGATCCCAGGATTTTCAGAGAGGCATCCATTTGGATTTTTTTCAAGAGAACACTTTTGCAAAACAGTGGTAATGCCCTGGTACTAATAGGAGTGCTTCTTTGGCTTTACTGCCTGAGCTAACCCTCTTTTGGCTCCATGCTTTGGCCTGGTGGATCTCCATTGTTTCCTGGTTGTGTCTGTGCTGTGTGATCCACTTGTAATTACACATCTCTGGACACTCTGTAAACTAAACATGGCTGGTAATTCAATTAATGCTAGGATTATGGGTTTTTAGCCATGAATATCTGAGGATGAGGTCATTGCTTCTGATGTTTGAAACATAGGCATGGAGCTGCTCCCTGTGACCATTGATATCACAGTAGACTTCTACTTCTTCTGTGATTTTCCCTGCAGCATTTTCTAATCCATCAGCATTGAAGACAATGATCATCTGGCAAGCCATGAGTGTGGGAATGTGGTGTTGTTGGAGTTTATTAGTGTTAGATTGGCTCTGCTGTCAATCAGGGCAGTAGCATTCACATATTGTTTCTGTTGGGAGGATTTAAGATGGGTGATCAATTTGATTTCTTTACCTCTATGTATAACTCAGGTATACAGTGGCTCAAACAATTGTCCAAATATTTGCATGTTTTTCACTAATGGCAATATTCCCTAACAACCACTAATCCTCACCTCATACTATTGGTGTATGAAATGAAGATCTTACTCTTGGCTACAGGATTGGTCTATAGTGCAAAAGATTT
>JBBPTI010000827.1:0-10311 GCA_038093995.1 Tylopilus aff. callainus
GGATGTAGCGTCCACAACTTAGAATGTACAATATGTATGAATTGTAGACATTCTTGAACGGGCCAAGCAGTACATCGAAGAACTGTGAACGGTTGTTAGAATTGTGGCGACTAAAGCTACAGGAGCCTACCTCTTCGATATCAGCAGCAATCCCTTGATTGCCCACCTGGCCAGCGAACAGATCGCCTCGATCCTCGTCAGTGTGTGTGGATAACACAAATATCACTGTGGAGGGACACAAAGCGATGATGTTCTTTGCCAACTCAGTGGCATTCTTCTGATACATCTTGATCTTCGCTTCGGTTCCCAAATCAAATGTGATGTCTTTCAGCAGCAACCCATCGGTGCGGACAAAGTAAGGTCGAAGGAAATCATACAACATGTTGATTGGACCTTTGATAGGTAAGGACCTGAGACGAAAGTGGAGAATAGCGGTCCGTTGTGCTTGAATGAAGGACTTGGGGGACAACTCAAAGCGTCCGTGGACTTGTGGTGGCTGAGGAAGCGCAGGGTTTCTGTCCTTATAGAATGCCTGTAACGAGGTTACTAGGATGTAGCCAATAGGATAGAGAGGGAATACTCACCATGTAGGGCATCACCGTTTTCGTCTTGGCGTTGTCCATTAAATGGCAGGAAAGACAAAGATACTTGACGTCTTTGTGTTTAATGTTCTCAAGATATTTGGGTGGGACAACGATGCACTTCTTGCACTCAGAGCGTACACAAAGGTCGCATCGCCAGAGTTCACCACCATCAGCGCACATGTGACAAAACTTGAATGGAAATGAGAAGCGCCCACAGGGAGCGAGGAGAGAACTCACGTCATTGTTTCTGTCGTGTGTGTCTTCAAGTGGCTCTGAGGAAAACAAAGCCTCGAGGCAAGGTCGGGTACAGGAACCTACAACTCCAAGTCCCTCGAGTTGATGAGCCGAAGACGGCAGGCTGGAATCGACAGCATCGGTCACAGTCTCACAAGGGGCGGAGAGAGAGATGCGGGAAGCGGTGCCTCCTGTTGTCTTCTTCGCTGTCTGCTTCGTGCGAGCCATGAGAGTGGCCAAACCTAGTAGATCAGAGAGCTTGGTGGGTCTGAGATCAAACACGACACGGCTTTAGTAAGAAGTTCAAGCTGTGTGGTCGTGGTCAAAAAGGAGTTCCTAAGAAGGTAAGCTTGTTGAAGTTGATTCAAATTCCGCTAAGTCTTATTATTTAGACGATCAGCCTTTCCACTTCAACTCTCCGGGCTGTTCAACGCCGACTCGGGCGCTTGCTTTTTGAGCAGGCATCCCAACTTGAAGTGTCTACTACGGCGCATCTCCATGACCCCATACTTTCGTGTCTCACACGGTGTGTCTTCACGACCCCGTTTCCCTTGTCGATGCTTGCTTGCGCTTGCAGGCAGCTCGTGTCTACGGTGTGTCTTCGCGACCCCGTACTTTTGCGTCTCATACGGTGTGTCTTCACGACCCTGTTTCCCTTGTCGATGCTTGCTTGCGCTTGCAGGCAGCTCGTGTCTACGGTGTGTCTTCATGACCCCGTACTTTCGCGTCTCATACGGTGTGTCTTCACGACCCTGTTTCCCTTGTCGATGCTTGCTTGCGCTTGCAGGCAGCTCGTGTCTACGGTGTGTCTTCGTGACCCCGTACTTTCACATCTCATACGGTGTGTCTTCACGACCCTGTTTCCCTTGTCGATGCTTGCTTGCGCTTGCAGGCAGCTCGTGTCTACGGTGTGTCTTCGTGACCCCGTACTTTCGCGTCTCATACGGTGTGTCTTCACGACCCTGTTTCCCTTGTCGATGCTTGCTTGCGCTTGCAGGCAGCTCATGTCTACGGCGTGTCCTCGCGACCCTGTACTTCTGCGCATCACTGGCATACGGTGTGTCTTCACGACCCTGTTCCCCTTGTCTATGCTTGCAAGCAGGGTGATGATCTGTGACAATTCGTGACGCTCCGTGGCCGCCAATTTACTAATCTTGCGTTTTAAAGTTCGGTGGCGAGTTCTGATAGCCACATGGGTGATCTTCACTAGTAGTAGTATACCTTCCTTTGTTCGAGATATGATGTGAAAGTGAATTTCAATTTTTATGTGTGCTAAATAACTGACCTGACCCCCATTTAATTCATTCAGTTGAACGGCCTGATCCTTTCCGTCGGGCGGACCTAGTACTACTAATCGGCACTCTGAAAAGTGCTTTGGAATGGGCTTTGCTCGTTTCTGTTTTGGCCAGACCCTTAATTTTCTTTTTTACAGGCCATCCTCCGATCACAACGCCCAAACGGGGCATTAGAGCAGTCAATCGATAATGTTATATAGCGCCTTTACAGATAGGCTACCACTTCAAGG
The DNA here is from genome assembly GCA_038093995.1 of Tylopilus aff. callainus. Lineage (NCBI taxonomy): Eukaryota > Fungi > Basidiomycota > Agaricomycetes > Boletales > Boletaceae > Tylopilus > Tylopilus aff. callainus. The sequence continues at coordinate 2,344 of JBBPTI010000827.1, forward strand.
GCGCACAGCCTAGGGATCTATTTTAGTTTGCACAGCACAAGTGAGTTCCTGTCAAATGAGGTTCCAGCAGCTCGTGTCAATTCCATGAATTCGAACCGACCTGCAGCCAGGCACCAAACACCATAAGATTGATTCTATGGCAAACGAATGATTACAAAGCAGGTAATGGTTATCTGATTGAACTAAAAATTCCTGGACCCGATTAGGATTCCAGGTTTGTGGCCGCTTCATGTACCGTCCGTTGACGAATTGGGGTTTGAATGATAGGATTGTGTGTGTTCTCTTTCTGATGCTTAGATATCGGTTTCTGAACCCCGTTCCTTATCATTGTTGCAACTTCTTTGAAATGTTGCGCGTAATCTTATTTTCGACAGAAAACATGGATATGAGTGGTTGGGCAATTTAGCACGCCATTCATGAACAAGGTTGCTTACATTTTTTGCAGACAGGCATTTGTATGGTCGTTGTCCAATGTCTAACCGTTCCTTGGATGCGTCGTCCGCTTGGGACAACATTCTAACGTTCTCAGAGTTGTGCCGTGATTTATAATTCACTAGGAATCATTTCATAGCTCTCGATCAGTATATGCGGTGTATCCACAGGGGTGTTTTACTCCCGGTGCAGATAACAGATATCGCTGGGTTTCTTGAGCGGCTCCACACTGCCTTATGTATGAGCATCTTTGTATGTTGTTCGCTAGTCATGGTATCAATATTTCTAGAAATGATAAGTGAGTTTACTTGCTTAACATGGTTAGGTTGCACAGCGCCTGTGAGTGCCTACCTGGTACATATCTCTTTCGGATATTGCGTCGCTTGCACCCGAATATTCAGCTCCGCTTGCTTTTACCCGCATATGATTAGACGACAGAACGGCTGGAGTGGGCCGTTGCGAGAACGAGCCGCGAATAGGAAGTGCGAAAGCGAGGTTGGTCAAAAGCCTCAGGCTTATTCGCCCATTCCTAGAGACTCGCATATTTTTCTCAGCTTCACGACAGATACAGAGACATTCCGAGTAACGTGCCTGTTTGACGAAAGGAAATACAACAAAGAGCTCAACTGCCCGCACGACTTTTTGATGTTAGCGAACGAGTATTTAGTGGGGGACTTCACCCTCGACGACATGTGGCTCACAGTGCGGGCCTATAAGAGGTTGACAACGTACCAAACTCGCTCTTAGAGTCAGACAAAATCGCGAATCCGGATCCAAAAAATAAGGGTGTAAACAATTAATTCGACCGTCCCTCAACTCCCATGACCTTCTTCCCAACTGTAACGCTTTGCACGTCCTAGAGCGCAGGATTTTAGCATGCACAATTTCTCCCAATTCCACTCGCGTACATATCAGACACCGTCCGTAATTCACATTTACGTAGTGCATTGTACCTCGTCTATTTTTTTTCATGCCTGATGTGTGTACACTGCTAAAGTTGGCTGAAAAAAAGGGGGGTCCAAGTCCAGCCAAAGGGCTGTTGAATTGTTGGGCCAGACAGTTTCGGTTGAGCCGGACCGGAGCCGGCTTTGACGTCACATATTTTGAAATTCGCTGCTGCACTTCGACAACCTCGCTCCCCATCGTCCAGCCCTTGCACGCAACTCGTATGCGGCTCACAGAAATACACAATTTGTTAGCTATGGTCGCCGCGACTGGTCTTCGCCCTCATGTCACCACCCTCGTCCTTGCCCTCACAAGCATTGACATCACTGCAACGCTGTGTACGTTGAGGTTGACGAAACTCGATAAATAAACTCGAAGATGGTGGGAATCCTTAGAAGAATATTTCATACGCACGAATGAACCACATAAGGTGGCACTGTTGAGACAACTCAACGAACAATTCGGAACAGGAGCTTCAAGGATTAAGAGTGAGATCAGAACGGCGCACGACGGCTGTCAGGAGACTCTCAGTTATCGCGCGTGAAGGATCTTATATACAAGACAGAATGTATAGTAAAAAAAGGGGATAAAGGATCTTGTAGAGATCCGAGCATAGGATTGCAAGAAGGATTAAATACGCGGTACGGGCAATGTGCTTGTGAGATGTTAGTACAATAGAAAGTACATATGCGAGAAATGTAACGGATGTGCCCCATATGCGCACCAGTGATTTGGTCGGTCCGGCGACGAGGCTGTGCACGTGCTTGCAAATTCCGACAGCATCACCCTCTATAAGAGGTTACCTTGTTTACGAGGTCACTAGTAGGCACTTTAGATGTCGCTTTTCCGTTCCATGAAATAAAGTTACATATATGCGCACTCAAGCTCTGTGCGTGTTGTTCCTCTCTTCATGCCGCTTCCTCTGACTTGACACGCAGCATCCAGGGCGATATCAATGGATGGATGAAGATGACCGACTTCCCGTATAATGAAACCACCCATTACCTTTTTAGATCTTCATATTTGTTCACTTTGTGGCACTGAAACAAATAAAGCACAAGTCTGGAGCCGTCTGGGCTGGCTATCCGGCCCCTGGGATAAGGTTATTTACGGGATCAAGATCGGTCAAAAGTACTCGATGGAGAACACAACCACTATCCCCAATCAGTCTCTCCCGGGCTGCACATTTCAACCTTGACTCTCCATCTGCATGCTTGCGGGTTCCTCGGTGTTTACTCCCGTTCTTGATCTGGTCCGTGAGCTTCAACAGGGTAGAGTTACGGGGAAGACCCTTTCTTGTATGCTAAGTTCTATATCATGCTTGAACAGCCTTTGACGAGTCCTCAGAACAAGTCATCTTGAGTCGAATGTAAACAGCAGGCGTCCATTCTGACTGCAGGCGCAATGTTAGCGATCTGCAAACACTTCGCTGTTTTCGGCAGCCCACAAGGATGATTGTGAGTTCAAAATGCAATCACAAGGATATGCTAGGGCATCTCAAAAACTGCGGAATATCATGATAGGGAGCCACCTGAAACCAAAGTCGAAAAGAGTGAGATAGAGGAGGGAGAGGAGACACTTACTATAGTACACCCTCGTGGGCATTGATCTATTTTCGAACACCTGAGCGGGGTCTAGTTAGAAGCAAATACGAAGATGTAAAGAGGGTACTTGAGCCCTCCACGATGACTACGCGAGGACTGGGCAGCGGGCCGAGACTCTTTTTCTGGCCGTATGACAACGATAAAGCATCCACTTTGCAGGTAACAGAACAGGCAATGTCCTCGGGGGGATCGCGCAAAAGACCGGCCATGTGGCAATTTTTTCTGAAATGATGTAGGCGTTCTGAAAAAACTGCCACGTGGCTTTCAGGAAGCGCCGCATACGACATTGATCAAGTCGACGTCTGCGATACTTGGTAGGGAAGAAGACCGAAGTTGATCGGGAGTCTACGGTGCTGATTAATCAGCACCGTAGATGGGTGCCTGCGTCTACAGTCATAGTTAGCAAAAAGAGATTGGAATGGAAAGACTGCATACGAGGGAGAGCTTGGAGCACTAAGAAAGCGTAGTAGAAGAGGTGATGCGATGCAGTGCGGTGCGAGCACCCTAATTGCGGTTTGCAATGTGTGGATTGGTGATGTAATGCGATATCTACATCGTACGACTATATGTAATATAAAAAATTAACCTGTCGTCAGATTATTGAGATGAGGTTGAGCTCAGGTGAGCTCAGGTGAGACTGGTTCAGAACCAATTTCCGCAGGAAGTCAAACATGGGATGGTCGAAGCACTGATCAGTGTCCTGTCGACTATCTAGCACAATGTCGAGTATGCATACCTGGTCCAGAATATTGACCAGTGATACATACTCCTGAAACCGCACCGTGATCAAGCTATCCGACTCAACCCGTCTATAATCCGCCGCATCTCCACCTATCGTCGCTACTGGCGTGAGCAAGAGTGCACCGAACGGTCGTCTAAGATGCGCAATGAGGCGCCGTGCGCGTGTATCTCTGTCCACTGCAACCATGTGTGCGGGAATAGGGAGAGATGGCACTTCAGGAAGCAGCGAGGCGTCCACGTCGATTGGGGTCTCTTCATCGTTTGTGTTTTGTGAGGGTCGTGGCGCAACGTCACTGCTTCGAATATCCACCATCCCAAAGGCGAGAGTGTCCGAGCGATAGCAACGGCCCGAACGCACTCGATAGTGATGAAGAGGTGGAAGTAGGAAAGCAATACATAGAGGTTTCATCCGACTGGCTGAGAACCAGGGTGCAGGAAGCCCATTGAGACGGTCATATACTATCAAGGCTACATCGAGGTCGAATGAGACCCGGCAATGTTTCTTTCCTTCTCGAGGTCCAGAATGCATGGAGGGATGCGGGAGGTTGCTGGCCCGTTAAATCCGGTAGTTCGGGCAGGCAGGCAACTGTTGTAACTGCCAGACTCCCCAGTCCACGCAAGAATACTCACATCTCTAGATTCGGTGAGAACATGTGCCAAGAGACGTCCTAGTGAAACTTCCCCTTTACCATATTGTGGGGATATACCAGTAACCGAGAAAATGCTAAACAATGAGTACGCAGCCATCTTTCACCAGCGTTGTCTGCCAGGTCGAAATGAGGCGCAATTTCTCACAAACGCAGGTTAAGCCTGGGCGAAGTGCCATCAACTGCTGTGCAGACACCCCAGCAGCTTGCTCTATCTCCAAGACGATTTCCGGCGATTCTTGTTGAAATCGGAGCAAGCTCGGCCGCAATTCCGAGCATCACCGGACTGCACTGCGACAACAGTGCACATTGTAGTTCGTCATTTATTATTCCTATCTCGTATCATTTATACTTTTCAGTGCATACATTATTGTTTCGACCCGTGCTCGTGCATAGATGATGGGCCGAGCACGCCCTTGTTTGTTTCTGATCTTGTACAGCTATTTCGACCGACATAGTATTTAGTTCGAACTTTGTATTGCCTGTCACCTCAGTCCGTTGTCTCAAGCGCACGACGACTGAGGTGAGGCCTTTTTCTTTGGTACCATTATACCTACTCGAGCTGACACTGTACATAGTAAAGCTGTCCCTCGATAGGTAAATCATAGTCCGTTGTCTCAAGCGCACGACGACTGAGTAAAGCTGTCCCTCGATAGCCGTCGCGCGTATATACCTCATTCTATAATTCTTTGTGGTTTGACAACTTCAGATCAAGATAGAGTCGAATCCTCCATGTAGAAGCGGATGACCTTCGCAGCAACATATTCCAGAAGTACCCAGGAATGAGTGTTCCAGATGCTCCTCATGAGAGCACCAAGCCTCGTTGTCAAATGAACACTTTGGAGGACGATAATCATCATGGTTGAGCCACGATACCGCTCGAACATCGCCACCAAGGCCTCCTGGTGCATGACACAGTCCTTCTTGTTAATGCAGCAAGTATCACTCCATGTCCAATTAAATTCGGCATCCTAGACGATTTTGCAAAACATTTGTAGCTTGTCATGAGTCGGAGACTTCTTCAGGTCATACACCGATATGTGTACCACCTGGTGGAACAATGGTTCGTTCTCTTCCCACTGGTGCGATAGCATCACATATCAGAAGTACCATCGTACTTTACACTTGATACGGGCACGGTCGATGTATCTCGTCATCGATGATACAAGTTCATTGAATATTGGCATCAATTCGAATGTAGATGCATGCTCAGCTCTATTTCAAGGACGGTCGTCGGTGGTATTGATAAGGACGTGTGGCAGATGACGCATAGTCCGTTGAATAATTCTACGAATCGTTGCTCATGTACCCGATGGACTGATGGACTGGTCATGATGCTCTGTCGAATATGTGAACAAATCATCTTTATTGTGGCGACAAGGATATAACTCACAATGAAAGACCGGATCAGGCAACCGTGCTATCTTTGAGAGCATCGCCTCGAACGCATGAACTGCACTGTCATGGTCTCCTCCCTGTGTAAAGCTGCATTTTTCATCTCGTAGCCCCATGGCAACGAAGGATTGAGCATGATCACCTGGTGATGTGATGATGCATTAACAAGATTCACTCACATGAGAGGAAAATAATGTACTTGGTTTGCATCGTCTAGAGCCTGTTTCCATGACCCGGTTGCCATATATGCCTTGCTTCGCTTGGTGAGAATGGTTTATGGAGAGGGGGGGTTGAGGGACAACGCAATCGTGTAATGGGAGATGGCATCGTCATGTCACTGGGCGTTCACCGCTGTATCTCCAAAATGCACTAGTTTGTCGGAGAAACGCTGCCTGAAATCCGATCAAAAGTGCTACGTAAGCGACAACACACACATAGGATGTGCAATTGTCCGCTAAGAGACCAGAGCTCATGTCAGACGCTCACCACACAGGTTCGTCTCCCCTCCCAACCCACTTGTCATTTGGTGGAAACACTCAACCACGTCCTCGGTGTGACCCACTGCATACAGGGCTTCACATAGATGATGTCGAATTGCGATGTTGATATCATCCAGTTTCCATCCGGATATCTGCCAGAGACAGCAAGTGATGTTTTTACCTTGCGATTATAGCTGTTAGGAATGGGGCAACCAGTGATGGTCAAGTCATGGGGCATCGCACGTGTGCTCGAGCACGCTCGAACGACTGTATTGCACCGTTGTAGTCAGTCCGCTCCACTTGCGAGTTTCCAAGCAGAAGATACATATAAGCCTTCTGGAAGCATCAGTAGTGTCATTCGCTGCATTGCATTGCGTCATGCACATGCCTGAACCATATAGCTTATCAAGTTGAGAGGTACCTCAGCAATGAGGTTGTCCATGCACAATATCGCATCGTGGGGCTCTTTGGCCATAGAGACTACAATTGCCCAAGTGAAATAAGCAACTAACGTGGAACTGAGTTCGAAACATACCAACCTTGACTAGAAGGAGAGAAAACTATAGCTGTTTTCATAACGATAGGCCATCATGTCAGGAATACACATACAGGAGGACTCCGAACCTTGGCAAGCCGAAGTGTTGCCGAGAGTCCACAGGAATCATCACAAGTCGACAAGTCCCTACTAATCTACAAGATTCGTCCAAACTCACCGAAGTTTGGACTTACCAAATTCTATCACAGGTTCAAATTCCGACTCAGCCTGTGTGTATATTTTTCGTGCTCAGGCCTATTGTTATGAAAACAGCTGTAATGTGAGATGAATGGATGTGCTCAAATGCAACGTTGCAAGCCGCATAGCCGTTGTGCCTTTCGCCCTTGCCAACAAGCGCTATACTCTTCGCAACGTAGCCAATGACAGATGGCTGAATATGGATGGCCTTGGTGTAAATTAGCGTCAGCACTAGTGCATTAAACGGAGCAACGATCGCCATTACAACGTCAACGAGCGCTGCGTCCCATCGTCGCAAATGGGCTTACATGAGAGCTCGACTAGTGAGTATGTGATGGCCTGGATTCGAAGACGCAATCAACAATGCCTCCGCGTTTGCGAGTTGACCGTGCTTCCATAAGTCGAGTGCAGTGTCGTCGATCTGAATGTCAGGTTCCTGGAGAGTATAGCCCCACAAAAGGTCCATTTGCGTCATGTTACGTTGAGATGTTTACTGTGTCCCTCATGAAGCTTAAACAGTGGCAGTGGTTGTAAAACTAACGATAAAAACAAACATCATGAATAACGATGCTTTGCTGACGCAGTGGGGCTTCAAGTTGGGTTGCTTGTCAGGAGATCCTGAGACGTTACTAGACCCAAGACTCGAGACTCACGCGGATTAAAAAGTCGATTACATCCAACTCTTTGCTCTAAGTGTGGGATGGACTTCAAGACGATGCCGGCTCATGAAGATGACACACCCAGGCGTGCCGCAGTTTGGCTCGACGAGGGGGATGTTTCAACGGCGCTTGTTCACGAAACAATATGGCACACAGTTGGCTTGGAGCGGAGCGGTTTAATCGCTGTCACATGGCTAGTAGCCGAGTGAAACGACCTCGGGCACAAAGGCAAGGAGGCGTCGAGTGGAACGAGCAAGACGATGACCCGGGTGCAAAGCACAAGGGGTCGAGTAGCGAAGTGAAGCGAAAGGGAAAGATGAATCAAACTCCTTA
>JBBPTI010000828.1:0-10299 GCA_038093995.1 Tylopilus aff. callainus
GATTACTGATCACTGTGTTTCTCCATATCACATTCATAATTACCTCCATTCCTTATTCTGAATTCCACTATGTACTTTAGTATATAAACTCTATGAATTCCAAGTTATACTTCAGTATAAATATTAACACAAGTCTCCCTCCTGTGTTTGAGTCCCTCATCTCCCCTACCTCTGTCTTCCCTCTTGACACTTCCAACCTCTGAAATCAAGGATGCAAGCCTTGGTAAGGGCATGACACACAAGTTCTGTGCCAAGTCCTTATCCTGAACCCTTCAACTATACTTATAGTACTCTGGCCCCTCAGACTTACACTGGAGGACTGGACTTTGACAGTATATTTGTACTCACACTTACAAGGCTCACCATTCTATGGCTATGCATACTCACTCCTTCTGCCCAAGTGCTCTCAAGACTGTCTTAGGCAGTCACTGAAGCATCACTGGTGGATTCATCAGTTTCACTGCCAGACCCCCTGCCTCATCCATATCTGCTCATTGAGGCATGGGTACCTTGTCTCCACTTACAGAGTAATCAGACTCTGTGGAAGAACCCCCCAGAACCCCCCACTTTAGAATCCAAGATAAAGACCTCCTAGGTTGCCCTGGAGCTCCAGAGCCCAGAGATAGTGATGATGGCAGCAAACCTTCTTATCCATTGAGTCCCTCAAGTCAAGCCTCTAGTCCAGACCCATTCTGGATTGACCATGATGAAGAAGATTACAATGAAGTCCCACTCACATATGAACCATTTATCCAGTTGGCTGATGCCATTAGGGAAATGACCCAACATGCAGTTAGGAAGCAGAGCTCTGAGGGCCCAAAACCCAAGGTTCAGGAACCAAATTCCTTTGATGGGACTGACCTAAAGAAACTTTGCCCCTTCATCATACAATATGAGATAACCTTCCAGGCAAACCCAAAGTCATTCTGTAAAGACTGACAAAAAGTCACCTTTGCCCAATCTTACCTCAAAGGTGTTGTGCTCAAATACTTCAAACTGGATCTCCTTGGACAGGAGGCACCCAGAGCCTGTTATTTTTGGATGGATAGTTGGCTCAACTTCCTCATTGAATTACAGTCCAATTTTGGATCTCATGACCCTGTTGCTAACATGGAAGCTCAACTCAAGCAACTCTGTATGAAGGACAATCAGTGGATCTCTAAGTACATCATTGAATGAAATTGTTTGGCTAGCCAAGTCCATGAATGGGGCACTGGCACCCTTTGCCAGAGCTTCTATGTAGGACTTCCAGATCACATCAAGGATGAATTGTCTCATCAAGGCAAGCTGGACAACCTTAATGATCTCCAAGAACTCACCCAACAAATCAACCACTGATATTGGGAGCACAAAGAAGAAATCCAGTGTGCTACCAAAACCCCAGGATTGCATGAAACAACCCTTAGGTGGGGCTGCGTAGTGAGCTGTGTGACAGTGGGAGCGTAACAAGTGACTGGAGCTAGAGGGGCCCTGGCGTTGACTGAGGACTAAGGGGAAAACCCAGAATAACTCGAATGAGGTTCTGGGGCTCAATTGAGAGGCTATTTATACGGTTACAGAGTGTTTGTTCGTATGTACTAATATTACTACATATGGGGACTTCAGGGTAGACGTGGGAACGAGGGTTTAGTGCTACTGGCCAGGGGTGAGTCATGCGGAGTCACTGCACTGGTTTGCGCAGCCCGGGCGCCGATGGTGTGAGATGGTGTGATGGTGGTGCGATATGGCGCAATCATGACGTCATCAGGCTGTGCAATGGACTAGGCCTGCTTACTAAGGTAACCACAGCTTTGCGCTGCCATCGTGTGGCGTGTGGATGCTGTTAGTAAGTGAGGTCAAGAGCGAGTGGCGGCCACAATAGGGGTGAAAAATAGGGGCTAAGCGGGAGGTCGCGAGCGAGGACGTAACACTACCCCCCTGCTACAGCTGAACCTCTGGGGCAGCAAAGGGAGGGGGGCGAGCGAAGAGAGCAGCGAAGACTGAGCGAGAGACAGGGCGCGGGGCAGCCAGATGCGAGCGGTGAAAGTCACGGAGAGCGTCGGGGCAATGAGTGAGGTTGGAGGCTGGCTCCCAGGTGCAGTCCGAAACGGGATAGCCCCGCCAGTGAACTAGGTATTGGATTCCCCGGCTGCGGGGATGGGAGTCAACAATGAAATCTACCTCATACTCGGCGTCTTGGTTGTCGGTGATGAGAGCCGGGCCGGGCTGAGGGTCCGGCTGAGACGGGAGCGGGGGTGTATAGGGTTTAGTGCGGGAAATGTTGACGACCGGGTGAATCCGGATGTAGGAGGGAAGGCGGAGATGGATGGCATTGGGTCCCTTCATGGCGATAACGGGGAACGGACCAACCCACTGATCTGTTAATTTCCGACAGGGGAAAGGTAAGGTAAGGTTATCGGTGGCAAGCCACACCTTATCCCCGGGGTTGTAGGATGGGGCCGGACTCCGGCGTGTATTCCCCGTATCGATCATATGTTTTTGGGCTGTCTCTAGATGGGCCTGGGTCTGCTCTAAGACGGTCTGGTACTCTCGTGCCACCTCCGAAGCTGCTGGCGACTTAGTGTCCCTTAGTTCAACCCCCATGCGTGGCTGGTAAGTGCACGTGACCTGGAAAGGGGAGAACTTCGAGGCAGAGGACTGCTTCGCGTTCAGGGAGAATTGGGCCAGAGGCAACCATCATGCCCAGTCATCCTGTCGTTCAGTGCAGTATAAACGAAGATACGAGCCTACTTCTCTATTCATTCGCTCCGTCTGTCCATCGGTCTGAGGATGATGCACAGTGGATTTTTTTACCGTTATCCCCAACTGGTCGCACAAGGAAGTCATTAATGATGCCGCGAACTGTGGACCTCGATCCGAAATGATGGAATGGGGAAGTCCATGATGCTTCCAGACGTGGGTGAGGTACAATTCCGCTAATCCGGCCGCTGTACATGTCTTCTGGCAGGGTATCAGTTCAACTTCTTTTGAGAAACGATCTATGACGGTTAGTATGGCGTCGTATGCTCCCGCGACTGGTAGATCTGTAATGAAATCCACGGAGATATCCTCCCAAGGCGTCGTAGGGATGGGCAGCGGCTGAATCTCCCCTTGGGGTGGCCGGTTAGTTGGCTTTGCCTGAGCGCACCTTGTGCACCTCTTCACATATTCCTCAACATCCTTTCTCATCCCGGGCCAACTGTAGAACCGGGCGAGAAGTTCGAGCGTGTTATGGATGCCCGGGTGGCCACAGACGGCATTGTCATGATGGAGAGTGGTGATCCGCGTTCGGAGATTGGGTGGTACGTAAATCCGTTCATTCTGTTTCAGAACCTGGTCGCTAATCTCATACCCCTGTGCCATCAACTTCTTGAGAGTGCTTTCGGGGAGTCATGTGGTCTGATGGGAAATTTCATCGATCAGCTCCTCACCCGGGTGGTCACCTCAACCGTTTCGGCCTTCTCCTCTCCTAGCAGCGCTATTCTTTCCAGCGGGATCACAAGGACCCCCTTGTTATCCTCTCCTCCTTCCGTTGTCAAATCCGATCTTTGGGAGAGCGTGTCCGCTTTCGTCATCAGCACCCCGGACTTGTGGCACCATTTGAAATTGAACTGGGAGAGATATTGGGCCCAGCGGGCTTGGCGTCGATTGAGATCCTGCCTCGTCATGAACCAGGTAAGGTTCTGATGGTCGTTCCAGATCTCGAACTCGTGAGTGGTTCCTTCCAGATAATGCCTCTAATTCTCTAGGGCGGAGATCACGCTCAACATCTCTTTATCAGCGATTGGGTAATTCCGTTGTTCGGGGGTCATGGAGTGGGATGAGAAGGCTACCGGGTGCCATCGGTCTCCCTTTTGGACTGAGAGTACGGCCCCCACAGCGGAGTTACTGGCATCGCTTTCCAGCCAGTATCGGCAGTCATTGTTGGGGAAGGCGAGTACTGGTGCTGTGGTGAATCGTTCCTTCAGCTGCCTAAACGCCTCCTCACACTCCGGGGTCCACTTGAAGCTCACGTCCTTCTTTATGAGGTCGTGTAGGGGTCTCACCACTTTTGCGTAATCTTTAACAAATCGCCTGTAGAAGTTAGTGAGTCCGAGGAAGGTGCGTGTCTGTCGGAGGGTATTCGGTCTAGGCCAGTTGGTTACGGCCTTTACCTTTCCCTGATCCATTGCAATCCCATCGGGTCCGATGACCATCCCAAGGAACTCTACTGTTGTTACCGAAAACGCACATTTTTCTGGTTTCACAAAGAGGTCGCTCTTCTCCAACCATTCTAGTACCTCCTTCACCCTTCGTTCATGTGCGGCTGGATCTGCGCTTTTAGAGAAAATCAGAAGATCGTCGATGTATACCACCACATCCATCATATCCACAAATAGATCGTTCATCATTATTTGAAACGTGGCGGGGGAGTTACAGAGTCCGAAGAACATTACCGTTGGTTCATAGGCTCCCCGGTGGCAAACGAAGGCGGCCTTCCATTCATCCCCTTCTTTTATCCTTACATTGTTATACCCCCATCGGAGATCCATCTTCATGAACAGCTGTGCCCCCTTGAGTCTATCGATGAGCTGGGATATTAAGGGGAGCGGGTAGTTATTCCAGACAGTGTGTTCGTTGAGATACCAATAATCTTGAACCATCCTTTTCCATCCATCCTTCTTCAGGACAAAGAAGACGGGGGATGTCTGTTCGGATTTCGAGGGGCGGATGTACCCTTTCCTCAGCTGGTCTTCTACGAAGTTGTCCACTTCTTTCTGCTCCTGGGGGCTTAAGGGAATGATCCTACCTTTCTTCGGTCGAAAGGAATCCTTGAGGTCGATTGCATGGTCCCAAGGCTTTCGCAGAGGCATGCGCTCCGACTCCTTGAGGTCGATTGCATGGTCCCAAGGCTTTCGCAGAGGCATGCGCTCCAACTCCTTCTGGGAGAATACCTTGTCATACTGTTGGTATTGTCTTGGGACGAGCGGGAGTGATTCCTTCTTCGGCAGGTCGGGTTGGGTCTGCTTCTCCCTGCTCCTTTGTTCTGCATGGATCGCCTCCCCGAACTCTTGTTGATGAATCCCCCGTGCCTTTCTTTCATAGTTGCACGTCTCCGGACAGTCGGCGAACTGGACCTGACTGGTCTTCCAGTTGATGCGCAGATTGTGATCTCTTAACCAGGGGTATCCGAGAATGAGGTCGTTGCTGCCGATCTCTGACATGTAGGCTCGGAGCAACTCCTTATGTCCATTGAGATCGCAATACACCTCGACTTCCTCCGTGATCATTCCTCCGGCATTTTCCGATCCGTCCGCATTGTGAACAACAATCTTTCTGGAGGCCGTTAGAGTGGGGATCCTGTTTTTCTCTATGAAGTTCCGACTAATAATGGTTAGGTTTGCCCCACTGTCGATCAGGGCTTCGGCGTTAATGTATTTTGCTGAGGTGGAGGGTTTGATCTGTACGATTAGTTTTATTTCTTTTCCTTTGTGGATTACCCGGGTATACATCTTCAGTGTTTCTGGGGTTTGCTTGGTGGTAACAGGGGAATCAAGCACAGGTTTAGTATCTCGGTCCCTGCCAGGCTCGCTAGGAGGCCCCCCTAGACTGGCTACGTTAGATACTAAACTCGTTAGCATAGCTACAAGCTTCATTAGTTCCACCAAGAAATGAATACTATTATCAGCCTGTGGGACACCCAGATCGTCCTTCAGGCTCTGCCTTTTCCCTTCTCCTCTTTCTCGGCGCTGGGAAAATCCCATTCTTCTACTGGGGCGGCCCTTGCCTCATCGGGTGCGAGTGCGATCCTTTGGGCTGTCCGTTTTCGGCAATTGAATCGGTGTCCTCCCCCATGGAAGTGGCACTCCGCGCATTGGTTCTTCGGCTTCTTACAGTTTCGGGCCATGTGTCCGGTGCCTTTGCAGTTGAAACACTTTCTGGGGTTTCCCTTTATGGCGAAGACTTCTTCTTCGTCCATCTCTTTGAAATGATCTACCTCCATTCGGTCCCCGCAGGATTGATACTGCTGCGGTCAGCCCCTGATGAACGTGAGGGCCTCCATGGTGCATCCCATGTCGCGGATATTCTGCAGATAGGCGGCAGGGGTGGACTTTTGTGCACCTTCTTTGAATATCTGGAGGATAATGTGTCAGGCTGTGTTTCGCTCGAGAAGGCGAATGGCGTGACTATCGTTGATTTCAGCCATCTGGTAAAGCACCTCCCATCGGACTAGGAAGTCATCAGTCCGGAGGGTGCCTTGTCGAAGCTGTTCCAACTGAGCGACAGCCCAATCCTTCTGATTTACTGATTGGAAAAGACTTTCCATTTCCTGGACCAGCTTGTCCCATGTGTAGCTTTGCCCGCGGCAAAGCCGGGTTTGGGCGAAAGGTCCGGCCTTCGGTCCTTTCAACCGGGAAAGTACTGCAGTCACTGCCTCATAGCTTTTCGGCAGGATCGTCAATCAGTTGGTATGGAGCCACGCTTTTATCTTGGCCCACCATTCTTCGAACTTGGCGACAGATCCTTCGTAATCTCCGGGATCAGCGAACACTTCTACCTTTCTGGCCGCTTTCCCTCCGGCGGCTGCAGTGCTGTTTAGGTTACTTACCGTCTGCTCTAGCGCGGCGACGTCTTTCAGCAGAGCGGCGGTCTTCTTCTGTTCTTCGATGCATCCGTTGTAGAGTTGTTGGTTCTGTTTGGTTAATGTGGCGAACTCTGTGGCAACGGCTGCAATCTTGTCCTCCCATGTGAGGTTCGGGTCGGCGAGGATTTGGAGAGTGGATGCCGACATAGTGGCGGGCTATATGCGTCTTTGGAATCCTAACTCTTCTTCCGTCTCTTATCACCCAGGTTCTTCTTCTGTATTCCTCGATTACGGCTGGGTGCCTTGTTGCCTTATACAGGGTGGATCTAACTGGCGTTATCTGTGGTCGGCTGATCGGTCTCTGATGCGTCTGTTCGTCCTCCTTCCGTCGGAGTCGCGTAAACAGTTGTCCAGCCATAATTCTGCTGCGGCTGCTCTTCTTCGGCGTGGATGGCTTGTCTTTCGTAGCCGAAGGTGAAGGAGTAAGCTCCTTCGCGGATAGCTATTTGAAATTGAAGGGGGATGAGTTCTCGTGCGATGAGCGAGAGGAAACGAAGCAAGAAGTAAGTAAGAAGACAAGCAAAGAAGACAATGAGGAAAGTGATAACGGTCAGCAGGAGCTGAAAAATCATACAAGTCGGGCAAGAAGGATACCTAAAAAAAGGTGGAGATAGGCAAAAAGAAGATTTTGAAAATTGATTGTAGCAGGAGCTACCAGAAGTTGGCTAAATGTAAGTAGGGTGGTGCAGAGATGCACAAGGGCGTAGGCGTCCCGGACTGTTATCTGGTCGGACAAGGGTGGCAGCGGCGTTGCGTCAGGCAGCTCTTGCTGCGGCAATTCTCTCGCGGCGTGCAAGGCGGGCTTCTTCTCTCAGGAACCTCTCACGGTTCTCCTGCCAACGATGGTACTCTTTGTCGAGGCAGTGGTGGGTCTCAGGTGAGGTAGGGTCGCGATAGGGACCCTCGAGGTCGTTCGGGTCAACTGACTCGGGCGGGGTCGACTCACGCTTGGGAGAGGGGGCAGGTGATGGTGGTAGGACTAATTCCTCCTCCTCTTCTTTCTTTATCTCTCTATACTCCCCTGCTAACCTCCTTTCTCTTTGGGCGGCAGCGGAGGCGGGGTCGAAAACTTGTGCGAAGATGCGGGGGTGCTCCTCTACGAAGAGGTGGGCACTGGCGGCGAGGGCGGCGAGGTCGAGGGCGTACTCAGGACGCGGGTGTGCAATCTGGTTTGGGTTCACTGGGGCAGAGGGCTGTCAGTAACGACGGCCGGTGACTCTGCCAAGCTCACTAGTAATGGTCTTCGGGGTGGCGACAGCGACAGCGAAGTAAAAATAGATTCGAGTTATAATGAAACAACCCTTAGGCGGGGCTGCGTAGTGAGTTGTGTGACAGCGGGAGCGTAACAAGTGACTGGAGCTAGAGGGGCCCTGGCGTCGACTGAGGACTAAGGGGAAAACCCAGAATAACTCAAATGAGGTTCTGGGGCTCAATTGAGAGGCTATTTATACGGTTACAGAGTGTTTGTTCATATGTACTAATATTACTACATATGGGGACTTCAGGGTAGACGTGGGAACGAGGGTTTAGTGCTACTGGCCAGGGGTGAGTCATGTGGAGTCACTGCACTGGTTTGCGCAGCCCGGGCGCCGATGGTGCGAGATGGTGTGATGGTGGTGCGATATGGTGCAATCGTGATGTCATCGGGCTGTGCAAGGGACTAGGCCTGCTTACTAAGGTAACCACAGCTTTGCACTGCCATCGTGTGGCGTGTGGATGCTGTTAGTAAGCGAGGTCGAGAGCGAGTGGCAGCCACAATAGGGGTGAAAAATAGGGGCTAAGCGGGAGGTCACGAGCGAGGACGTAACATTGCATATGGGCAACTTGAACTTCTCTACAATAAAATCACCACCCACTCCATCCAATACTTTGTCAACTCCCAAGCCCAAGAATGACAAGTCCAAAGGCACCTCTGCAGGCACTCCTGCCTCTGCCAACCTCAAGAAGGTCAACAATCCTTCCACCTCTGACTTCATTTTGTCCAAGCTTAGCAAGAACAGCAACCTCCTCTCAAAGGAACAATAATGCCAAATGAAGCTCAGACTTTGCCTGTTTTGCAGACAGTCCAGACATACTGCCAAGGAGTGTCCAAAGTCCACCTCTAGGGCTGCAAAAGGCTGTGTAGCCACTGCTACTCCAGTGATGCCCACCACCAATTCTGCCTCCTCTGAGGCAAAAAAATAGTATGCAACTTCAGTAAAGCACAGGCTGGTAGTTGTGTTGCTCTGGACTATGCCCCTCAGGAACTCCATCTCAGTGTGTCCTGTCTTTCCAACCCTAATTCCCTACTTCTATCTGTTTCCCTTCCTCACCTTTCTATCTTCAATGTATCTACCCTTCTTGATTCTGGCTCTACTCATTGCTTCATAGACTCTACTTTTGTAAAGAAGAACAATATCCCTACATACTCCACCCCTCCAATCCTCCTCTGTCTTTTTAACAGGTCCTCATTGAAACGACCTTGGGCACAAAGGCAAGGAGGTGTTGAGTGGAATGAAGCGAGATGAAAGACCCAGGTGCAATGCACAAGGGGTTGAGTAGCGAAGTGAAGCAAAACAGGAAAATGAGTCAATCTCCTAGTATGCAGGTGCCTTGTGAGGGAAGACCCAAGTGATATTGGTACACTAATAATACAAGTAAAGAGTGTAGTAGTAGTTGGTACTAGTGAGTGGGGCAAGTAGCGAATGTGGTACAAACGAATGTGGGTGCTGATGAGCTGACAAGCGATGGATGTATACCTGATAACCCTAATGATGATCCTGGCATTGCCTAATGCTGATGCTAGTCCCTGTGCACTGCTTGGGATGGTCTATACCTCAAGACTCTACCCCTTGAACTAGCCTCCTCAGGAGGGTGCCACTGGCAATGCTTGTGCCCTGCTGGATGTCTACACCTAGACCCTTGCCAAAGGGGGCTAAGTGGCAAAAGAAAGTGAACCAACCCTTGGGCGCTGCCCCATTGTGAAGGGAAGAAACACAAGGAGAATTGATTGGGACTTCAATAATTTACAGGCAGTCTTATATACTACTACAAATGGGATTCAAGCGGAGCCTAAAGTAAGTAAGGGCAGGCATGGTTACTAAATATGGAAGTGCGAGATGGAAACTGGCCTGGTCCATGTGAGGGAGGCGATGCTGCAGGCTAAATGCTACTGGAGTGGGAAAGGGTGGCGAGCGATGGCGCCATCGCGAGGTTAATGCCATTGGAGTGGGAACGGATGGCATACTATGGCGTGCGATGTGTGAGTATTGCTATTGGTGTGGGACCTGATGGCGACAGATGGCGCCATTGCGACTGTGGATTGCCTAAGTGCTGCGGTGTGGCATCAGTAGCCGGGTAATTGGGTCTTTACTCTACCATGGTCCAGTGCCCAGAATGCTGCGGCTACTGTGCTTACCGGTGTGGGAATGGGACTTGGGCAATACCGAGTCACAGCACTGTGGTGTGGGTCAAAGTGGCTAAAGAAGAAAGTGTAGGAAAGAAAGGAACGTAGCATAGCCATGAGCGTTACACTCATCTGCTTCCATTTCCTCTGCCATAGACCTAACACTTTCCTTTGCTATGGGTGAAACCACCTCCAATACATTCTATGTAACCTTGTTGGATTCATCATGTTCACTAGTATTAGGACATTGCTGGCTTGCCCATTATAATCCATTGATTAACTGGGCTATGAGCAGCATCACATTCCAATC
>JBBPTI010000829.1:0-10297 GCA_038093995.1 Tylopilus aff. callainus
GGAGAGTACCATAACTACTGCTTCATAGCTTCCTTGTGGGGCAACATGCACATTTACTCTTAGCCACACTTGCATCTTTGCCCACCATTCCTCAAACTTGGCAATGTTTCCGTTGTACTCATTGGGATCTGCAAACAGTTCAACCTTCTTTGCTGTCCCAGGGGGACCAGCGGCTGCAATCTGGCCTCGGAGTGTTGCGACTATTTGCTGTTTGGCAGTGACAACTTGTTCCAACCTCACTATCTCATTGTTGGAGTCTTGCAATGACCTGGCAAGCTGTGCAGTTTGTTGGGTTATGGTAGTGAACTCATTTGCCACTGCGTTCAGCTTGTTGTGCATCCCAACAGTAGGGTCAGCCAAGAGGTTTAGGAGTGCCTGCAACATATTGGAAGTGGGTTTCTTTCCGGATGGTCTTCTTCTCAGCTTTCTTGTACCAACTTCTTTGGCTTCTTTGGCTCTTGAAAGGGAGCAGTGCTAAAGGTCTCAAGCAGATGACAGTCTTCTGATCTCGCCAATCTCCAGGTCTCAGCCTGTTTAAGATCCATATCTTCCTTGGATCTGAGCACTTCTTCAGTTTGCTTAGTAATCCCCCTATGGCTAAACTGAGAGCAGTGTGATTTCAAAAGAGATAACTACCAATCATTGGCCGGCTGTTCTGTGGGCCAACCATTGCTATTGGTATTATATCAGAAAGTCTCTCCATGAAGGGCAGTAGTGGAGGTAGCACCTATGGAGTACTTGCTGTAAGGTGTGTGAAGGAAAAGAATGAGGGTATTACAGTTCTGTTGAACTGTATGAACAATGAAATAAGTAAAAAAGGCAGACAACAAGAAGGTGATAAAACAGGAGGCCAATAGGGAGTAGTAGAAGAAGTTGGAGAACATCCATAGGTATGAAGAGAAGAACAAGAAATAAGTAGCAAGTAAGAAGAAAAAGAACTAGAGAAACTTGGTGGGTCACCTCAGGCTGTCTCGAGGGCACAGGTATCTGGGAGTTCATTCACTGTGAACAATACTTGAACTGGCAGGTCTGTTTGGCCAAGATCAGCATTGTGGATAATGAAGGGGGTGAGGTTTATAGCAGGTGCGATAGTCCAGTGAGTAGGAAAGGGGGCAAGCGAGTTGTGCCTTGATAAAGGCAGCATAGGTGGCACACTGGCATTGGTGTTCCTCTGCCTTGGCTATGAGGTGTTGGAGGGTAGCAGGTGAGAGGGGAGGAGGTGTAGGCAGGACGAAGTCATTTGGATTGATGTCAGCAACAGGGGAAGGGGTGTTAAGACCAAGTCTGGGTAGGACGTTGACCTTAGCCTTGAATAGCTCAGGGTAGACGACGTATCCTATGCCCTTACTAATGAAGGGGCTTTATCTGGCCTCAGTCTGTCAAGGACTTTGATTGATGGTCAAGCTAGCAAGCCGAAGAGACAAACTCTAGCAGGCTCTGAGGTCTGGGGCGAAGGAGGTAGATATCAAGGAAGACTAGCTTAGAGCTACAGGGTTGCACCTGGTAGGCCTATATACTGGCTAGTCCATCAGAGTTGGGTAATCAATAGAACGTGAAAGAATGAGAAGGAAGAAAGAGATATTGATCTGGATGCAATCAGAGCATATCCTGAGTCAGTACTAAGTGGTGAGCATAGGGGAATAATGGAAATGGAATGGAAGAAAAGAAAAGAGAATGGGTACACTAGTCCTGGTAGGTAGATCATAACATTACCTCCTGTCTAGCCTGTGAGATCCCTGAGCTCACTAAGTCCTTCCATGAGGACTCCCTTGGGGGTTGAAGAGTCGAACCGGTCGGATGACATCAGGAGAAGGGGCACACTGCATGTGAGTTGGGGCCTCAAAGTATGAGGACACAGACAAAGAGGAGGAGGGGCGCAAGGAGGAAGAAGACAAGCTAGAAGATGGTGGAGGGGCAGGGCAGAAGAGGGGACAGTGAGTCCGAAAGTGGCCCCTGCAGTGGCAGTGAGTACACATGGTGTGAGAAGCAGTGATTAGGGTGCAGGCAGGGCAATCAGTAATTAGATGATCAGGGGCCCAAAGGTGACAGGTGGGACACTGATAATAGAAACACTGGGCTTTGATGTGCCCAATGCGATGGCAGTGGAAGCAGGTGTTCCGGTACATGGGATGGTTCAGGGTAAGGGGGACTTCCGCCTGTCTTTGCAGAGCATCTGCTAAGATAGTCCAGGCTCGTCTTCTTAACTCTTCTGGGGTGACCAGGTCTTCTTCTACGATCAAGGTATCATCCACCTCTATCAAGGCAGAGGCAATGGGGGAAGGGGAATGAGGGGGGGTAGGGGTAGGATGATTTGGGTTTGGGGAAGGAGGGTGAGCTTGGGAGAGGTGCTCCAAGTTATGATCTAGATCAATGCACAGGTCTAGTGCTCCCAGTTGTACTAAGGCAGCTAGGACGTCACGAGAGGCACACTCTCTGTGGATAGCAAGGGAATTCACTACAGAGTAAGCTCTGGTGGGGATAGGGTCTAGTAGTTCAACATGTTCAGAGAAATTATAAAATCCTTCAATTTGAAGGAAGGAGGTACATAGCTGCCTGATGGGTGAGTCTGGGTGAACGAGGTGTTCAAGGGCAACAATGTAGTGGGGGTCTCATAGGAAAAGATCCATAAGGATTTCGTTGTCAGTACTGGGGAAGAAGATGAGCTTGGCCATCTCTGGAACCTCGGTCTGCATGATGGAGTCAAGGACAAGGGAGTAGGAGGGGTTTTTGGAGGAGTTCATAGTGGAAGGGGAAGACAATGGGTGGAGAGATACTCAGCAAGGAGGGCTTGGGCCCCCTTTAAGTTTGACTCAGGTTCCCATGAGTCATCTTCCAGTGGGTATCCCTTCCATTGGATCAGGAACTTGTGGTTCCAGAGGGGGCCTTGATGTTTTAATATCCACTCTACTTCATACTCTTCTTCGCCACCTACGAGGTCAGCAGGTGGTTGGGGGAAGTTCGGGCTGTGTATGTCATTTTTGCGGTAGGGAGATAGGAGGGAGGCATGGAAGACCGGGTGGATCTTCCAGGTACGAGGCAGTCGGAGTTTGAAGGTGATAGGAGAGAGGACTTCGGTGATGGAGAATGAGCCTTCTCGCTTGCTGAGGAGTTTAGGGGAGGTGTGGGTATGCCTCAGGTTCCGTGCTTCTAGCCAAACCTTATCTCCTTTGTGAAAAAGGGAGTAATTTTTGCATGTGCAGGCTTTCATGACCTGGGCTGCTAAGTTGTGGGCAACTAGGGCTTCATTTCAGGCAGTATTCAGGTCAGAAATACATTTTTCTAAGGCAGGGAGGGGGGTAGGGGAAGAGATAGTGGAGATTGGTTGTGGTTCATATCCCATCATAAGGTAGAATGGTGATTGATTAGTGACGGAGTGTGGGCGATGATTGTGAGTGAATTCTGCAAAGGGAATAAGATCTGACCATTGGGTAGGGTTGTTTTCACAGAATATTCAAAGGTAGGTCTCAACCTCTTGGTTTACTCATTTGGTTTCCCCATCAGTCTGTGGGTGATAGGCAGTAGAAAGGGCGAGGTTGTATTTCAAGAGTTTTCGAGTTCTTTGGTGAAGTTGGAGGCGAACTGGGGGCCTCTGTTTGAGATGATCTTGTCGTATAGTCCATACCTAGTATAGACTTTGGTGAGGAAAAGGAGGGCAATCCCTTCAGCAGTGACAGTTTTCATGGTAGGGCAGAGGATCACCCCCTTTGTAAGCCCATGGTTGACCACGACCAATAGGCTATCAAATCTGGAGGAGGAGGGGAGATCAGTGATCAGGTCACAGGAGATCTGTTGGAAGGGGCGGGTGCAGGAGAAGGGAATAGGGGTAAGGGAGGGGAGAGTGGGGTGGGTGTTAACTTTGTTCTGCTGGCAGACTGCACATCCTTCAACATATTTCCAGATGAAGGAGGCCAGACCAGGCCACCAGAATTCCCGGGCAACCAGCTGGTGGGTTTTAAGGAAGCCAGGGTGGCCAGCAGATAAATGATCATGGTGGGAGGAGATGATGGACTGGCATAGTCCAGGGGAGTTGGGGATATAGATACAGTCACAGTAGGAAAGTATTCCATCAGAATATTTCCAGTCAGAGAGGTGGGAGGAGAGGGAGGAGGGAATGTGGCCTTCAATGGCCTGGACGACATCTAAGACAAGGGGGTCGGTGGCGGAGGAGGTGCGGAGCTGGGTAGTGAGTTTGAGGTTGATAAGGCAGATGAAGAGGTTGTCAGGGAGGAGAGTGACATCAGAGTTGTCTGGGAAGGAGGGGGTATGGTTGGGGTGGCAAGAGAGAGCATCGGGGGCAGCCAGTTGAGTGCCAGGGACATGTTGGAGGCGGAGATCATAGTCCGACAGATCTAATATCCATCTGGCCTGTTGTCAGTTAAGGTTTTGGGGTTTCCGGAAATAGGTGAGGTTCTTATGATTGGTAAGGACAAGGACTTGGAAGGGGGAGCCAAGGAGGTACTGTCACCATGTCTTTAGTGCACAGATGATGGCAAGAAGTTTGCAGTCAAAGATGTCATAGTTTCGTTCTGCAAAGGAAAAGGATTGGGAAATATAGGCACAGGGCTTGAGATTCCCATTGGAGTTGGCTTGCAGGAGTACTCCCCCAGTGGCAAACTTGGAGGCATCAGTGGAGATGGTGAAAGGACGGTTTAAGTCTGGCATGGAAAGGACAGGTTGAGAAGAGAACTTGTTATGGAGGGAGTCAAAGGCGGACTGTTGGGAGGGGGTCCAGTGCCAAGGACAGTCTTTTCAGGTGAGTTCAAGAAGGGGGGCGACAATGTTGGAATAGGAGGGGACAAATCAACAGTAGAAGTTGGCAAAGCCTAGGAAAGATCGGACCTCCTTGACTGTGGAGGGGACAGGCCAATCAGCGATTCCTTTGACTTTAATAGGGTCCATGGTGATCCGTCCTTTGGAGAGGATCATCCTGAGGTATTTGACCTGAGAGGCTGCAAAGGTGCACTTTTCAAGGTGGAGGTAGAGGTCCAGTTCCTTCATTCATTGGAGGACCCGACGGACCTGGACCTTGTCCAGTTCAGGGGTGGGGGAGTAAATGAGGAGGTCGTCCATGTAGATGACAAGCCAGCCTTCAGCAATCATGTCGTGAAAGGAATCATTCATGAATCTCATGAAGGTGGGGGGGGGAATTTGTCAGGCTGAAGAACATGACAGTCAGTTCAAACAGGCCTCTGTGGGTGATGAAGGCTGCTTTCCACTGGTCTCCTTCTTTGATGCGAACATTATTATAGTCCCATCGCACATCGAATTTGGTGAAGACAGAGGAGTCCTTTACTTTATCGACCAGATCAGAGATGAGGGGAAGAGGATAGGCATCACAGATGGTGTGTTCATTCAGGTATCGATAATCCTGGCAGGGGTGGAGCTTTCCATCTTTCTTTTTGATGAAGAAGAAGGGGGAAGCTTGGGGAGATTTGGATGGACAGATTTTTCCAGATGCAAGGTTTTCATCAATGAACTTGTCTGTAGCCTTTCATTCGTCTGGAGAGAGAGGGTAGAGCTTCCTAATCTTTGGGATGAAGGAATTGGACAGGGTAATTGCGTGGTCATAGGATCGGGAGGGGGGTACATGGTCCGTTGATTCTTTCTCAAAGATGGAGGTGAATTCTGAATAAGAGGGGGGAAGGGTGGTCTTTGGGGTCAGTTCTGCTTGTATCGCTAGATCAGTGGCTTGTGAGATACGAGCCAGCTCAAGGGTAAGAGGGTATAAGGGATGGTGCATTTGCACATAGTGAAGGACTCTCTGAGTGGTGTAATATCCTGTGATATCCTTAACCAGTTGTTTGGCAGATGGTTGTTCTAGGAAGTTTCTGAGTCCTTCTTCTGCTAGAGTGAGAGAGGAGATGTGTGTGGTAAGAGGGGGAGGTCTGGGATAGGAGTATAGTTCATGTCCTTTATCAAGGGTAGGGTCTATAGTGATGGTGCCTCTGCTCCAATCAATGTTTGGGTTGGTATTTCGGAGCCAGGGGTGCCCAAGGATGATGCTCTGTCTTCCAAGGCATAGTACGAAGAAGCAGATTTTCTGAGTGATTTCCACAATCATGACAAAAAGGTAGGTGACATAGCATACACGGGAGTTAAGGGAGGAGTCTGCATTCTGGGCGAGGATGGTCTGGGTGGTCCATTCTACTGATATCTGTTTTTGGGAGGCAAAACTCCAGTTTAAACAGTTTATTTCTGCCCCCAAATCAATAAGGGCGTGGGTGGTGACGGTTTTCAGAGTTCCTTTGAGGTAAATCAGGTTGATAGGCATGGTAAGAGATTTACATTCACAGGATACATAAGATGGAGAGGTTCACATCGTTTGAACTCTCCCTACTGAAAACCCACTTTCTTTTTGAACATGGTGCTCAGCTGCCCAATGTTCATCGGCTCCTCATTCTTCTGGGGAGTTTCTTCTTCATTCCAAGAGGTTGCCACCTCTATCTTTCTGGTAATTTGTCTGATGGGGGGAAGGGGTTTCTGGCGGGAGGGGCATTCTTGAAAGACATGCCCCTGTTTGTGGCAGAAGAAACAAAGTCCCTTTTTCTTATGTTCAGCTTCCTGTGCAAGGGAGAGTTGGTCTACATCCATGGCATTGGGGTCTCGAGGGGGGTTGTGATGCTGAGGGGGGATGTAGTGGGTAGGTGCTCCAAGGTGAGCGATGCAGTCAGCCTGGTCCCATTGGGATTTAAACTGTCTGGCTTGCTTGTGCCAATCAGAGAGGGTGGTAGGGACAGTGTCCATGAAATAGATTTGTCTCATGAGGGGGGTGGGAAGTCCTGCTGCGAAGAAGCTGATGAGGATGGGGGCATCCTTTGTTTCATCAAGTCCAGCCTCAGCCATCTTCATGAAGAAAAGGGTGGAGTAGTAGTTGAGGGGGTCAGTGTTGGGATAAGGGCACTTCAGACTCAGGGCCTTAGTGGTAGAAAGCCAATTTAGGGCTTCTTGTTCAGTGTTGGCATGTTCAAAGGTTAAGAGGAACTTCTTCTCAAAATCAGCAAAAGTTCCAAAGGAGTTCAAGGCAAGGGCAGTGGACTGGAAGGTGGAGGCCCAGGTGGCAGCTGGTCCTTTCATCATATAGGAGAGGGTGAAGGCTATCTTTTTCACTTCTTTGTTATAAACTTCATCATTCACTAACAAGTAGGTCTTGATCACATTCAGCCATCTCTTGGCTTTTGCGTGCGATCCATCATATGCCTCAGGTGTTCTGATTCTCAGCTCAATGGGTTTGGTAGAAGACATTCTGTGAGGAGGAGGGGGAGGTGGTGGGGTCAGGTTTTGGAATATGACAGGTCTCTGTACAGGGGGAGGGGAAGGTGGGGTAGGGGGGCATGGTAGAGAGAGGAGAGAGCTGAAGTTGTTGGTGAGCTGTCTGGTTTCTTTGTCTGTTTCAGTCAGACGGTCATTTGGATCATCGTAAGCAGGGGATGGAGAGCAGGGTGGTTCAGACTCAGAGGAGGGGAAGGGGGAGTGGTTCCTTCAAAGGAAGGCAAGGAGGTTGGGTTGTTGGGATGTGGTGGGGAAAAGGTTGTGTCGAGGGCAACCTACACAAGAAGAAGGAAGCTAGTCTTATGTTAAGACCAAGTCTGGGTAGGACATTGACCTTAGCCTTGAATAGCTCAGGGTAGACGATGTATCCTATGCCTTTACTAACAAAGGGGCTTTATCTGGCCTCAGTCTGTCAAGGACTTTGATTGATGGTCAAGCTAGCAAGCCGAAGAGACAAACTCTAGCAGGCTCTGAGGTCTGGGGCGAAGGAGGTAGATATCAAGGAAGACTAGCTTAGAGCTACAGGGTTGCACCTGGTAGGCCTATATACTGGCTAGTCCATCAGAGTTGGGTAATCAATAGAATGCAAAAGAACAAGAAGGAAGAAAGAGATATTGATCTGGATGTGATCAGAGCGTATCCTGAGTCAGTACTAAGTGGTAAGCATAGGGGAATAACAGAAATGGAATGGAAGAAAAGAAAAGAGAACGGGTACACTAGTCCTGGTAGGTAGATCGTAACAAGGGGGATATTGCAAGGCAGGCATAGCTGACAATGCCCATGTGGTCCTTCTGCTCCACTCAGCTATTCTCTCATCAAACTCTTCCTGAAACTCTTGCTGTTCCCTTTCTAGTTCAGCAGAGAGGTCAGCTTCAAGGCACAAAGCAACAGAGGCAAGGAGGGCAAGATTGATTGGGTGCTGTGGGCAAGGGGCAAATACCAGACACTGTGTGACTTCTTGCTCTGCCATGAGAGAAGTGCAGGCCAACTGGGTGTGATGAGCATTCACTGGTTTCCTTCTATGTTAGAAAGGCTGAATGTAGGTACAGTACAGCTCACTGCTGTGAGGGTCCTGAGGGTTGAGAGAGTAGGAGTAGGGTGCTTTAGGGAAGTTAAAGAGCAACAATGGCAAAGCAGCAATCAAATCTTAATGAAACAACCTCAGGCACTAAGTACCTTAGGCTGCATAGCAGAGGGTGTACAAAAGTGTACAAAGGTAATGGATATCAACCAAACTTCTTATAACTGGGTGCCTTGTGAGGGAAGACCCAAGAAGAATTGATTGGAGTTCTGACAATTACATGGGGAGTTTATATACTACTAGCTACCTAGGTTGGAACTCCATCTGAATATTGTTAGGGCAGGCCAGGTTACTATGTATGGAAATGCAAGATGAAAACTGGCCTGGTCCATGCAAGCAGGGCTGTACTGAGGGATAATGGCTATTGGCATTGGATAGGATGGCGAGCAATGGCACAATAGTGGGAGTTCTATGATTGAAGGAAAAAGAAAATAAGGGAATCATACGATATGTGGGAGTAACACCATTGGCATGAGACCAGAGTGCATGAGTATGGTGAGCAATGGCACAATCTGCAGTTACTGTGGTGTCAGCTGCTTAGGTAAAAGGGGCTTTGCGCTACCTTGGTCAGGTGCCCTAATGCTGTAAGCCTATGCTGAGATGGTGTGGAAGTAAGGGCAGATGTTACCAAGTCATGGTGCTGTGGTGCAGATACCTATGCCTAAAGAAGGGAGTGTAGGAAAGAAAGAGTGAAAGTGTAGTGCTAGAGGCACGAAGTGTAACAATAAGAGCCTGGGTGTTGAGAGAGGTAGTGAGGGGTGCTTTGAGGAGATTGCAGGCAACAATGATGAAGCTAACAATTGATTCTTAATAAAACAACCTCAGGCACTTAAGTATCTTTTGTTATGCTCACAGCTACACTATGTACCATTCTTTCCCTACACTCCCTTAAACAGGCATTCATACTCACACTCCTATGCTGTGCCTTGGATGTACCTAAGGGCTTCTCCTAGGCCAGCTGTCAGGTATCCACAGCATTCCAGGCACCGGACCATGATAGAGTAAAGACCCAATTATCCAGATACTCACACCACTGCAGCCATTGAGAATCTGCAGCAGGTATGGTGCCATATCATGCCATTGACAGCATCTTGCCAGAGAGCCAATGGTGCTTTGAGCACACATCATACAATTCCTGATTATCATTTCCCATCCAATAGTGCAACTCCTGCTGTTATGCCTTAGCACACCATTCATTCTCACTCCAGTAGCACTTCCCCCTCAGTACTGCCTCCCTCACATGGACCAGGCCAGCCTCCACCTTGCAATTCCCTCTTTAGTAATTGTGCTTGCCCTTAACTAGTTTAGGCTCCACCTGAATTTCCTCTGTACTTGTATATAAACCCACCTGTATCATATCAGAGTCCCAATCAATTCTTCTTGGGTCTTCCCTCACAAGGCACTCAGTTTATAAGGAAATTGGTCCATTAGTCTGCTTTGCTTCATTTCACCACCCTTCACATCTACATGCCTTCTAGTGCCTGGCACCCAAGGTCACTTCACCTTTGGTCATGTAGTGGAATGGTAATAGAGTGTAGCAAAAGGTGATTGTCTCCTAGTATGCAGGTGCCCTTAGAGGGAAAACCCAAGAAGAATTGATTGGAGTTCTGACAAGTTACATGCAGATTTATATACTACTAGCTACCTAAGTTGGAACTCTGATTGAACTACATGAAGGCCAGCCAGGTTACTAAGTAAGGGAATGTGAATGAAAAACTGGCCTGGTCCATGCAAGTGGGGCAGTGTTGAGGGGATAACACTACTGGTGTGGGAATGAATGGTGAGTGATTGCATCATGGAGTGGTTTATGCAATTGGCAGAAAAAGATAATATGGAAATCATACAATATGCAGGAGAAATGCTATTGATGTGGGAGCAAGGTGCACAGTTATGGTGTGTGATGGCACCATCCACAGTTACTGTGGTGTCAGCTGCTTAGGTAAGAGG
>JBBPTI010000831.1:0-10274 GCA_038093995.1 Tylopilus aff. callainus
AGTGGACTCCAGAATGCGACGGGGCCTTCCGGAGGTTGAAAGAGCACTTCACCACAGCCCCAGTACTCGCCTACCCGGACAACAACTGCCGTTATCAATTGGAGAGTGACGCAAGTAACTCCACGGTCGGGGCTGTGCTCTTGGTCCAAAAGGAAGACCGATGGCACCCCATAGCCTTCTCGTCCCACTCCATGACCCCAGAACAGCGAAATTATCCGATCGCCGATAAAGAGATGTTGAGTGTAATTTCGGCACTTGAAAATTGGAGGCACTATCTGGAGGGGACCACGCATGAGTTTGAAATCTGGAATGATCATCAAAATCTCACCTGGTTCATGACGCGGCAAGATCTCAACAGGCATCAAGCCCGATGGGCGCAATATCTCTCCCGATTTAACTTCAAATGGTGCCATAAGCCCAGAATGCTGATGACGAAGGCAGACACACTCTCGCGAAGGTTGGATGTGACGACGGATGGCGGACAGGACAATAAGGGGGTATTGGTAATCCCTCCGGAGAAGGTTGCACAGGTGGAAGAAGAAATGGGAGAAGTTGAGATAACGACCCCGGGAGAAGAGCTTGCCGATGAAATTTCCCATAGAACCGTGCAACTCCTGGAAGCCACTCTCAAGAAGTTGATGGCACAGGGGTACGAGATAAGAGATTGAGTCCTCAAAAGGGGTGGTCGGATCTATGTGCCACCGGATCTCCGAGTACGAATCATCACCCTTCATCACGATCATGCCGCCTGCGGACATCCTGGTGTGCACGAAACACTGGAACTCCTTGCCCAGTCCTATAGTTGGTCAGGGATGAGGAAGAGTGTCGAAGAGTATGTGAAGTCATGCACAAGGTGTGCCCGGGCCAAATCATCAAATCAACCACCACAAGGGAAGGTGCAACCCCTACCCATACCGGCGGCACCCTGGGAAGATATCTCCGCTGACTTCATCACGGACTTGCCAGTTGCCAGAGAGTGCAACGCTATCCTCACAGTGGTTGATCGATTCTCCAAAGAAGTAGAACTAATACCCTGTCAGAAGACGTGCACCGCAGCAGGACTAGCAGATCTTTATTTAGCCCATGTATGGAAGCACCACGGACTTCCTCGGTCCATCGTCTCGGATCACGGACCACAGTTCGCCGCATCACTGATGACCTCATTATGCAGTCAATTAGGGATTACAGTAAAGAAGTCCACCGCACATCACCCCCAGATGGATGGACAGACGGAACGGATGAATAGAGAAGTGGGTTCCTACCTTCGTATGTACTGTGCTGAACGACAGGATGACTGGGTGTGATGGTTGCCCCTGGCCCAATTCTCGTTAAACACAAAGCAGTCCTCTGCTTCTAAATTCTCCCCTTTTCAGGTCACGCGCACGTACTGTCCATGTATGGGGGTTGAACCTAGGGATACCAAATCACCTGCCGCCTCAGAGGTGGCGCATGAGTACCAGGTGGTCTTGGAGCAGACGAAAGCACATCTAGAAGCAGCCCGAGAACGGATGGTGGATACAGGGAATAAACACCGGGTTCCGGCCCCGACATACTCCCCCGGAGATAAGGTGTGGCTCGCCACTGACAATCTAACACTCCCCTTTCCCTGTTGAAAATTAACAGATTGCTGGGTAGGCCCCTTCCCCGTCATCGCAATGAAGGGCCCCAATGCGGTTCACCTCCGCCTACCCTCCTATATTCGTATCCACCCGGTCGTTAACATCTCCCGTACCAAACCCTATTCGGCCCCGCTCCCATCGCAACCAGACCCTCAGCCTGGTCCGGCACTCATCACTGATAATCACGACGCCGAATTCGAGGTTGACTACATCGTCGATTCCCGTCCCCGTGGCCAGGGCATCCAATACCTTGTCCATTGGAAGGGGTATCCGTCGTCGGATCGTACCTGGGAACCGGCATCCCACCTTACCAATTGCCCCGATGCCCTCCGCGACTTCCACCGCTCTCACCCTGCCGCTCCGTGCCCCGTCTCCCGCTCGGCCTTCACCGCCATCTTTGCTTGCCCTCTTCCCTTTGCTGCCCCAGAGGTTCAGCTTTAGCAGGGGGGTAGTATTACGACCTCGCTCGCCCCCTACGCCTAGCCCCTATTTTTTTTCCCCTATCTTGGACGGTATCCGCTCTAGACCATGCTTACTAACAGCATTCACACGCCACACAATGGCAGCGCAAAGCTGTGTTTACCTTAATAAGCAGGCCCAGTCCTTTGCACAGCCCGATGACGTCACAACTACACCATATCGCATCATTATCACGCCATCTCGTGACATCAGCGCCCGGGCTGCGCAAACCAGTGCAGTGACTCTGCATGACTCACCTACGGCCAGTAGCGTAATTCCCTCGCTCCCATGTCTCCCCTGAAGTACCTGTATGTAGCCAACAGACTCAATACGTACAAACACTCTGTAACCGTATAAATAGCCTCTCAATTGAGCCCCAGAACCTCATTCGAGTTATTCTGGGTTTTCCCCTTAGTCCTCAGTCGACGCCTGGGTTCCCGCTAGCTCTAGTCACCGCTCCACCTCCGCTGTCGTACAGCTCACTATCAGCCCCGCCTAAGGGTTGTTTCACCCAGAATGCTGTGGATATCTGATAGCCAGCATGCGAATATATCCTGGGTGTAGCTGAGGCATGGCAAGGTGGCGTGAGTACAATTGCCTAAAGAAGGGAATATAGGAAAGAATGGAGCGTAGCGTAGCTGTAAGCATAACATGTCCCCCTCCTCAAGGCCCAGATTCCAGATGGGCAGCAGGGAAAAGAGCACAAATGGTGGAGTGAGTAACCAGGCAAGGGGTGGAGGGGTGGGCACGGTGGAAGGCGGCGACAGTGTCAGGGGAGCCAGCAAGATGGGAGTGGGGTTTCCAGGTGTGTTCAGAGATATTGTACCCCTTCCAGTGTACCAAGTACTGGAGGGTGCAACCAGACATGTGAGAGTTGGCAATGTACTTGACCTTGTACTTGAGTGCAGTAGGGTCAGCAGCCAGGGAAGAGGGATTGGGGAGAGGAGGATGCTGACTGGGGAGCAGGGCTATGAACAGCTTAACCCACAAGACATTGAGAACAGAATGGATGTGGTATGAGGATGGGAGAGAGAGGTGAATGGCATTAGGGCCCACCAGGCCCTCAATAGGGAATGGACTGATCCACCAGTCAAGAAGTTTTGGAGAACCTGGAAGAGAGAGATGCTCCATAGAGAGCCAAACCTTATCTCCTACTGCATAGGAGGGGGTCAGAGAATGTTTGCTGGTGGCTGCTCACTTCATTGTATCTTGCGAGGCATGGAGGCATTCTTGGGCTTCTGCCAAATGATCAGCATACTGGTTGGCAAGATTGTTGGTGGTGGGAGATTTGGTTACTGTGGGTTCAATTCCAAGGACTGGGGAGTAGATATGGGTGAGCTGGAAGGGGGACTTTCCGGAGGCTGAGGAGACATGGGCATTGATGGTGAACTGGGCAAGTAGGAGCCAGTCGCTCCAGGAGTCAGGGTGGTCAGTGCAGTAGGTCCGGAGGTATTGACCTACCTCCCGGTTCATCTGCTCGGTCTGCCCATCAGTATGTGGATGGTAGGTGGTGGAAAGGCGCTGGGAGATCTGGAGTTGGTGGCAGAGATCGGCCATGAGCCGGGAAGCAAACTGTGGACCCCAATTGGATATAATGGACTTTAGGAGTCCATGGTGCTTCCAGACATGGTGTAAGTAGATGGTGGCCAGATCAAAGGAGGTGCAGGTGGAGTCGCAAGGGACTAACTCTGTGGCTTTGGAGAAATGGTCAACCATGGTTAGGATGGCAGTATAGGAGTTGGAGAGGAGAAGTCTGGTGATGAAGTCTATGGAGATGTTCTGCCATGGTCCTGAGGGAATGGGTAGTGGTTGGAGTGGACTGGCAGGAGGTTTGTTAAAGGGCTTCACCTGTGTGCACCTTGGGCATCTCTTGACATAGTCTGTGGCGTCATGGGCTAGGGAGGCCCAGTCGTAGTGTCGGCACAGCAATTCAATAGTGTGGGCCATCCCTGGATGTCTGGCTATGGGAACGTCATGATGGAGGCGGAGTACCTCAGGGTGACAGGCCATAGGGATGTAAACCTTTCCTTCTTTCATTCAGCATCCATCCTCGATATGGTACCCCTGGCTCTCAAGCCACTTTTGCACCGGGTGAGGAAGCTTGATGGTCTCATGCAAGATTTGATTGGTTAGGCAATCCCCAGAGTAATGAAGGATGGTTGCTTCCTTGGTCACGGATTTCTGCATTTCCCTATCTTGCACTATGCCCTTTGTTTGGTGGACCTGTATCTGTTCTGGTGGGATTACCACCACATCGCGGTGTAGAGATTGGTATGTCTCTATGGTTATACAACACTTACTTTACCCCTTTTCGTTGCTTTCCATCTTTTCCAGTCGATTCATTACCTACTAGAATAGTCCGGTCAGACTATTTAGTCTTCTACTGACTGGCCGGACTACTTGGACTTCTATTGACCATGTGTCCAACTTATCGCCAATTGGACATATTGGACCCATAATAGTCTCAACCCCTTAACATAGAGCTTCTTTTGGACGAGTAGCTAGGGTTCAGGCATACCCGAACTATAAAAAATTTGTACTCATCATTCTGCAATGGCAGCTACCATTTGGCTCACATCATGCACCGCTTAGGACCGTCTCCCTCCACTGTTTTCGCCTCCATACTGTTTCTTAGGCTGTACCAATAGTCACCTACCTTTTTACAACTGGACTACCGATCCCTACAAGTCCGGACTACCACCGGACTATTTGTACACCCCAAGACTTCACTCAGGACTAACCCTCTTTTCACAGAGTCCCTTTGGGGCGAACATACATTCGCTCCCCCCCTTTACTCAGACACTCCCTGGTGGCCAGAACTAGCTGGTATTTTACCTACCAGTCCACTCACCCACCTTTTAATCTTTTCAGCGGTTATCTTCCACATCTCCTACTGCTAAATCCTCATGCCTAGACAGCATGTCTGCTTTTCCCATGGTCGATCCTGGCTTGTGGCATTACTTGAGGTCAAACCGGGAGAGATACTGGGCCCAATGGGCCTGCCTCCAATTTAAGTTTTGCTGTGTCATGAACCAGGTGAGGTTTTGGTGATCATTCCATACCTCAAATTGCTGTTTGGCCCCTTCTAGGTAATGGTGCCAGTCTTTCAATCCTCAAATTACGCTTAACATCTCTTTGTCTGCTATGGGGTAGTTGTACTCCTCGGGTGTCATTGCATGCGAGGTGTATGCCATGGGGTGCCATTTCTCATCTTCTTCTACCAGGAGTACCCCTCCAGTTGCATAGGATGAGGTGTCACACTCGAGCCAATACTTCTTGTTATAATCTGGATATGCTAATACAGGGGCAGTGGTAAAGGCTTCCTTCAGATGGTCAAAGGCTTCTTGCCACTTGTCAGTCCAGCAGAAGGGTTCGTCTTTCTAAGTTAGGTTGTGGAGGGGTCAAGCTATCTGCACAAAGTCCTGTATAAAGCGCCGATAGAAGTTGGCCATGCCTAGAAAGGCCTGGACTCCTCTGACATTGACGGGGACCAGCCATTCTTTAATGGTGGTGACCTTGCTGGGATCCATGCTTACCCCATTTACTCCTACAATCATTCCTAGAAATTCCAGCTCCTGCACCCCAAATGTGCACTTCTTGGGCTTGACAAAGAGGTTGTTTTCTTCCAAATGCTTTAGGACCTCTAGGACTATTGCCTCATGTGCTTTCTGGTCATCTGTGGGGGTGAATATGAGGAGATTATCGATGTACACCATAACATTCTTGGACATATCAGCGAAGATCTCATTCATCATGGTCTGGAAGGTGGCAGGAGAGTTGCAAAGTCTGAAGAACATGACCAGGGGTTCAAAGGCCCCACTGTAAAGAAGACAAGGACTCCGGGGTGGACTTTGGTAGAAGTCCTAGTAGTCCTAGGGGTTGTCAGTGTGTGTGGGGAGCAATAGGTTCACCCCTAAGGAACTCTGGAGCACAGGGAGTGGAGCAGAGAAGTCCTCAAGTAGTTGACCAGTGAAAAGTGCAAGTCTGATGGTCTTGTGGAGCATTAGCGGTCGGGGGCAGTGATGGGAGATGAGATGGTCATAATTGGTGAGTGATAGTGATGTAGTGAACAGTCAGTGAGCGTTAAATGGTCGGTGAACAGTAAACAGTGTGGTAAGAGCTAAAATGGGAGCTCCATTCCAAGTTCCTATGACATCGCTTTATAGTCTGGGAATGCCCAAGATTTAGGTATGACTGTAGGAACCTGAGTCTAAAGAAGAAACAAGAATAAACTAGTCGAGAGAACATGAAATGAAGCAAAACCAATGGTCTTCTGGACTTATTGACAGACTTGCATCTGGTTGACTGGTCCTACTGTACAAGATAAAAAGGGGGGTGTGAAGGTAGAAACAAAAGGGGCATAGAGACTGTACGAAAGAACATGAGATGTAGGGATACCACCATAGAGACATACCACTCTCTACATCCACAGGGGACTTAGTGACTGACTGTCCCCAGTCAGGTCATGTGATACGCATTGATGCGGGGTTCAAAATGGTGGGCACGTCGCAACTACAAGTCTGCTGTCAGTTCACTTCTTCTTCATCTATCCTCACTCCTCTACACCACCCAACCATGTCCAGCCAATTTAAATGAAACTGCCAACTCACAAATGCTGGTGTGGCACATTGAGTGAAGCTGCAAGGTGCCTTCTGCAAAGCCACTGAGGCACTCAATACTAAGGCAATGATGAGACCAGGAGACAGCAAGGGGCTACAGGAGGAGCAGGACGACTGGGTGAAGCGATTTGGGGTGAAGATGGTGAGTCCAAAACACCTTGTAGCCTGGACACTAATAAAACCGTTGCTAATAGAATGCTTGGAATGCCGCAACTGAGGCTGTGGCAGACATTGGGCTTGACACATTGCTGCCTAAAGACATTAATGTGCAACTCAACAAGGCTGACAGCTTCTACCACACCTGGTTGGTTCGTGTGCCCGCTGTTCCTGAGGTGACTCCAGTGTTAGAAGATGAGACAGTCACCAGGACTGCAGCAGGACCCATCTCCGCCGAGGAAGTGGCAGACACCACGGAGGAAGGTGTTCCAGCACCACTCAATGTGATGTCTGAGGTTCCACTCGTGAAGGTAAGTGGTTTGGGGCTGGACTTGTCACTGCTGACAGTTGTCTAGAGGATGCACGATGATGGGGATGAGGACACAGCCGTGAAGAGGCTCAAGTCCTCGGATGCACTGTGGGTGAGATGGTGGACTGATAAGGTCTGCACGCAGTGCTGGGCTGCCAATGCAGATGAGCAATGTGTGCCGGGCCCAGGATCTGCTTGTCAATGGTGCTATAAGCACCAGATCAAGTGCGACCTGAGCGCTGGGCAGGTGGCCCCATGGAAGAAGGCAGCAGCAAGAGCAGGAGCAGTGTGGGCAGCCACTAGAGGTAAGTGCTCTTTGTGTGGTGGCAGTCGGGACTCACAACCCTCTAGAATCTGCACCTGCAATTACAAAATGGCCAATTCAGGCAGTGGCCAAGGCTGGGTCCAGCAAGAGACTCATGTCACTGATTTATGTGACATCCAAATTGGAGGTGGAAGAAGTAGAGCCAACGCCCATCAAAGCTAAGGGCAAGGGGAAGGAGCAGGCCATGCTGAGGAAGACTGCATGACAGGAGAAGAGGCCAATCAAGGGCATGATGTGTTGTGTCAATGCACTGGAGGCACAACTGTTCCAGCTCTGTACTGACATGAAGAAGCTGGAAGTGCAGCAGGATGAGGTCTTGGCAGAGTTGCAGGTCCTCTCAAAGGAGCTGAGTGTGATTCCCAAGCCTGTCAACTCTGAGTAGGTAGTATCATTGTCCTGTGTAGAAGTCTGCACATGTCGTAGGTAGTCCTATGTATATAACTAGTCTGTAATCAAAACGAAGCTGAAACAGAACAAAATGTAGTGTGCATAAAATGGAGACATGATAGGAATTGTACAGGATACCACCCGACTTGTCTTCTTCAGTCTTCTTTCTTCAGTCTATGGGGTATATGTAGTGGTATTTAGTCTATGAAGTTAAAGGTGCATGGTGCCTCAAGGTGCGTGCAAAGGTCAAGAGGTACATTGGATATAATCACATGGAGACACAAACAGAGGAAAGAGACAGACTTTACTTTATATTTTATGTTTTTATGGTTCTATTGTATTTTGTTTAGATGGTATATGAGGAGTGGAGAGGAGTGGAGAAAGGCATAGAGTCTGTTAATGGTCTTTTCAGTATGTAGGAGAGAGTGCCGGATGAATCCCAGGGTGGAACAGAGAGGAGGAACAGGTATCGTAGGAGACCACAGACTTATAGGTCTGGGTCATTGAAGTCCACATCTGCTTTGTCTGGTTCAGGGACTTCTTCTCCCACTAGCCTGTCTAGGCTTTCATCATTGAGACCAATAAGGCTCATGACAGGAATTGATGATCTGGAATGAGGATAGTAAGGGATAACATGAAAAGCTGTATAGCGCAGCTTGGAGACCATGCTGTCCAACTCAGCCAGGATATATGATCCTCCAGAAGTCCAGCAAAGGACCACCATTGGACTGATGTACCTAGGCTTTGTCTTTCGGTTCAGCTCTTTCTTGACATGGGTATTACGAACGAGGACTAGACTCCCAGGGCAGAAGTTGAAGTCTGTGATTTGGTTCTTGAAAGCAGTCTCAAAGTGCTTGATCAAGTCAAAGTGGGCCTTCATTACATGCTCCTGAATCAACTCCAAGTCATCCTGACACTTTTGAAGTTAGTGTGCTCACCAGGTGATTAGTCTAGACGGAGCGAAAGGATCTGTTTCTGATAGTGGAACAAGAAAAGTAGCTTCAGCAAGATCAAATGGAAAGAGTGGTTCTACACCATGAACCATAAAATATGGCGATAGACCGGTGGAATGGACCACTGTCATATTGTAGAGACCAGCCTGTCTCTGTAGGTGTAAGACCCCTCCTGTCACAGTTATACCACCCCCTATCATCTTACCATCTTTCCCACTATGTCCTCACTACTCCGTCCATACTCACTGTAGTCCACAGCACAGTCCAGGTCAATGAGGCCTCAGACTATATCGGACTACTGCGGTCTCTTCTTCCACCCTCGTATGTTTCCCTTTATCTTATCCATCGATCACTTTACCCCTTTATTCGCACCCACCATCCTTCCTTGCAACGTGCCATCCATGGATGGCAGGGACTTTATTTTCCTTTCAAGCCTACTTAGACTGGGCCCAATCATGTGTGACAGACTCAGTATAGATGTCACACCATCTATAGGGCTGTCCTCTTTTTTTTCTGATTTATCTTGACAGTTTGATATAGTGTTTCAATACCCGTATTTAGTCTTGTGCCGTTGGTTAGTGTTACCTAGATGTTGCTAGAGTCCAAGCATACTCAGACTATAATGCTGTTGTACAGAATGGGAAGGACAGCTCCCTTTTGGCTCATAAATCACTGTTACTGTCACTGTCACCATTTTCAACTTCTCTAAATGACCTCAGTGAACCATCCACTGAGCTTGAACCATTTCCCCTACAACTTGAAAGCTTCGAAATCTCTCGGACTCTCGGACTTGTGCACGATCTGCGACCAGACTTTCTCATACTGCTGAGTGCCATCGCTTGGACTTCTTCTGGAACCTTTCCCTTTCCTTAGAGTCTCTTTTGGGATGAACATACTGTTCCAACCACTAATTCTATGATACTGAAGGCCTGGACTTTTAGGTGTCCCTACCTACATAGTCCTCCCAGCCTTCCTACCATCTTATCAATGTGCTTGGCCCAAAAGACCAAGTGAGTGGCAGTATGCCAGCAAGACTCCCCCCCTGGGAAACTTTTGATGATGGATTCCTGGACATCAAAGTGACGCCATTTGACCACCCCATTTGCCTGGGAGTTGTAGGGGGAGATGTGGATGTGGCGAATACCATACTGGTCCACAAAGACATCTAAACCCTGGAGAAAAGCAGGGCCATTGTCAGTTACAATTTCAGAAATGGGACCCCAACTGCAGAGGAGGTCTTCAAAGAGGAAGGTGGCAATTGAGGTGCTGTTCTCAGACCACAGCATATGCCATTTCGGGTAAGTGGTCAGAGCATAGTGGGCCTGAATGATATATCTATATCTGCCAGAGTGGGGCATCAGCATTATGTCAACATGTACTTTCTGAAAAAGTCTGCCAACAACTGGGATGGTTGGGGGAATATGGAAGCAAGTGGTCTGATGAATT